>SRSE01000300.1:0-27490 GCA_005024645.1 Planiliza haematocheilus | reverse complement strand
GAGGGATGGGGTTAGGGTGTTGAGAATTGGAACAAAAAAAGAGATAGAGGGTTAGGACACACCTTTATAGGTCAGTGTGTAGAGAAATAGAATGATATGGGGCATAGTATTGTTCTAGAATTTTTCAATAACTTCATTAAATTAACTCTTCTGTTTTTCTTTAGTGCAAAGCTGCCCTCTAAACAGTCACTATGAACTCTGTGGAAGCTCTTGCCCTTCCGCCTGCCCCAGCCTCCGTCCCCTTCCCCTGTGACACTCAGTGCCAGGATGGGTGCCAGTGTGACGATTTTGTCCTCAATGGCAACCAGTGTGTCCCACCTACAGCCTGTGGATGCTCCCACCAAGGACGCTACCGACAAAGTGGCGAACAGTTCTGGGACAGTGAACTGTGTCAGAGCTTCTGTACCTGTAATGGCACCACTGGGCTAGTCCACTGTACCCCCAGCTCCTGTGGTCCTCAGGAGTCCTGTCGTGTGGTGGAGGGTGAGTTTGGCTGCCACCCCAGCCCTCATGGCACCTGCTCTGCCTCTGGAGACCCTCACTACTTCACCTTTGATGGCATGGCCTACGACTTCCAGGGAACCTGCCGCTATGTCCTGGCGACAGCTTGTAACGTGACCGGTGGTCTCAGTGAGTGTTTTCTGTGGAAGCTAAGAACGAGCCGTGGTTCGGGTTTCCAGTTCCATCACCGCTGACGTTTTTGTGAATGTGTGGGGCTATGAAGTGCACATGTCCAGAGGCAGGAGTGGTATAGTGGAGGTGAGCTGAACCATGTCCAAATAATTCGTCATTCATAAAAATTTTGTGAAAACAGCCTGAAAAGCACTAAAACCAAATAAAAAATAAAAGAACTAATGCTCACTAGAGACCTTTCTTTACTCTTTGGTATAAGACATTTCTGTGTACTACTGTAAAACTTGTTAAACTCTCACATTCCTTTATTGATATCGGCCACCAGGGTTCAGTATTCTGTCAAGAAACTTTTTTGTCGTTCCAATTTTGATTTTTTGTTCCAATCCTAACAGTAGTAAGTAAAGTGTAGTAACAAGAAAACTTGCCTGTTCTTTTGAATGGAAGTCTTGTGTCTATCTATGCAAATGGATTTCAAACAGTTGTCAGTGCTGATTTTGGCCTGAGTGTCATGTACGATGGATCGAGTACAGTGTCTATTTCTGTACCTTCAAGTTACAGGTATCTGCCAATCACCTGAGTTCAAAATAACTTTAATGACTTACATTTTCTAAACACCCACAGTGATGAAATGTTGCCTAGGACCAGGGCAATGAAAGAAAATGTTACATGCCTTTTAAGCGGATCGTTGGTTGAACTAGACAACTTTTCTACTGTGCTTGCAACAAAAGAACGTGTTTTATGTGCAGGACAAAATATATTAATAGTCTTTAGTCTGACCGATTATTTATTTTCTCTTCATTATCTTCATTAGAGGACAAACATGTGGACTATGTGGGAACTTTAATGGGAATCCCAATGACGAATTCCAAACTCCATCTGGAGCAACAGTCACCGTGCCACACGAGTTTGGAACAGCTTGGAAGGTGCCCGGCAACTACACCTGCAGCGATGGCTGTGGTTCCTCCTGCCCCCTGTGCACTGATGAGGGTCCTGCTAGAGCTCAGTGTCAGGTGATTCGAGCAGCAGACGGCCCGTTCAGCTTCTGCCACGAGCAGGTGGACCCAACGCCATATTTCAACGACTGCGTGTTTGACGTTTGTGTGTCGGGAAATCAAGGCCAGGATCTTCTGTGCAGGGCCATAGAAACGTACATCAGTGCCTGTCAGTCAGCTCATGTCCAAATCTACCCTTGGAGACAGAACACCATATGCAGTGAGTAAACCAGTGATTTAGATTGGGGTGGTTGTAACTTAGTGGTACATGGACCACATGCTGAAGTTTGTTTGTTTATTGTTTATTTGGATCCCCATTAGCTGCAGCAGAACTGCAACTATTCTTCCTGGGGTCCGACATATAATACAATATAAGACCAAAATATAAAAGAAAAAACAAACAAAAAACAGATAATAAAAAAAGAAAAAAGAAAAAAGGTGACATTTATTTTCAACAATCCTTCAAACTCTTAAGCAATTCATGCATTCCACATTATTCCATTATTTCACTCAATTTCATATATCCAACATCCATTCATTTTCAGATATTATATGTATTTTAACCATTCTACATTATTCATTGTTATGATTCTGTATGTCTCCCTTTAAGATGGTTTTTCACTAACAGTTTAAATTCATGGTTTGTCCAAATTGTTTTTTGTTTTTTGTGTAGACCTTGTGGGGTTTTTGTTATGAGTACATTTTTTACAAATATCAGTAATGAATAAAACAATCTGTCACTGACCATCAACCAACCAAGATTTCTATGCATTTTAAATACATTAGTATGATTTTGGTGATAAATATGCTTTGTGTGAACGAATGGATAGATGTGTCATGTGATGTAAAGTGTTGTGCTCCTCACATTTTTTGAAATGACACGTGTTATTGTCTTCCTCACTAATGAAGGACTCGACTGTCCAGCCAATAGCCATTATGAGCTGTGTGGTACTGACTGTGGCCACACCTGTGCCCATAGCACTGATGCCACCTGTGAGCAGGCTTGCTCCGAGGGATGTTTCTGTGATGAAGGCTTCCGCAGGAGTGGATCTAGTTGTGTCCCTGTGGAAAGCTGTGGCTGCCAATACGATGGATTCTACTATAATGTAAGATATGTTTAAATCACTTAATTGTTGTTTGCCTAAAACGATCTGATCATGTTAATTCACAGTTCACTAACAAAGACCATGCATTGACTGGTGCAATTTGATTCAACTGACACACAGGACATGAGAAGAAAATGGATGGAGGAATTAGAGCGGTTGAAGGGAAAGAATGAAAACTGTTGAATAAAGGAATGAAAGGTGTTAAAGGGAAGAAATGAGAGGTATTGAAGGAAAGGGATGAAACTTATGTCACAGGTGTTGCTATCATTAAGGCCCAAAAGGACCAAGACAAAGAAGAAACTAAAGATGTAACATCTGGAAATAACGAGTTCCTCTTCATTATCCACAATCCTTCACAGTGTTATTATTTTGAAAGTGTCTTCTTCTTCTGACATTCTTTAGGATGGTGAGACCTTCTGGACCGACGGCTGCTCCCAGCGTTGTGAATGCCATGCTCCCAACGACCTGCGCTGCTCTGCTACGTCTTGCACTCCTGCACAAGAGTGCACCATCAGAAATGGCCAACTGGGCTGTTTTGACGCCTTGTCCACTTGCACCGTGTGGGGGGAGACCCACACTACGTCACCTTTGATGGAGCGCTGGCTCATTTCCAGGGAACGTGCTCCTACACCATCACAGAGAGTGTGAGCCATGGGACCAATGAAACCCAGTTTAGGGTAATTGCCACCAACAATCACCGCGGCAACAACCGTGTGTCCTTTGTGTCAGCAGTGGATATTTACCTCTCAAACCAACCAGAGAGCGTGTACGTCAGGATTGGACCCAACAAACGAGTAAAGGTAACTCTTCTTTTACTTTCAAGGTGAACAACATTTGTCTGATATGGACACAGGCAACAACAACAACAATCCTCACTTCCTGTCTGTCTTCCAGGTTAATGACATGGAGGCGTCTCTTCCCATCGCTGTAGGAACATTAGCTCAGGTGATGACTCAGGGAAGCTACATAGTGGTGGATGCCGACGACTTAAAAGTCCAGTTTGACGGCCGGAGCACCTTGCTGGTCAGAGTGGGCCAAAACCGTGGAAACAGAGTCACCGGCATGTGCGGGAACTTCAATGGTGACTCTCTGGATGACAAAGTCCTGCGCAATGGCACACTGGCACAAGATGACAACGACTTTGGAGACAGTTGGAAGGCACCCACAAGCCAACCAGGGTGAGCAAGGATATCCTAAACACAAGCTCAAGTTTCAATTCAGTTTTATTTACAATACAAATTGTCTCAAGACGCTTTACAACATCCGGTCTGAAACCCTCAGAGCAAGCATGAAGGTGACAGTCTCACCTAGTAATCACCACCTAGTTTGGGTATTAAAGGGTTAACTAGTACATATTTGCGTCCACATCAAGTACTTTGACATGCTATGGGCAATAGAGCAATTAGTTATAGAAACGTGTCGTGACAAAGTCCCAGTATCAAACGTACAATATCTTCCCTAGATGTGGCTCTAACGATGAGAGAAGTGGCGGTTTGAGTGACTGCACCTTGTGGAAGAATACTCAGAACTTTGCAGCATCATCACCAACACAGTGGCCCATTCAGTGCCTGTCACCTGCACTCTGACCCCCAGACCTTCTTCAGCTCCTGTGTCTACGATCTCTGCCTGTACACCCCAGCCAACGGATGCTGTGTTCTGCAGTCGCTGCCTACGAGAGAACCTGCTCAGTTACGGGGCTAGACATTCCAGAGTGGCGCTCTGCTCTGCATTGTCGTATGTTGGAACCCGTGAACATCTGTCATTAAGAGGAAAAAATAAATAAATAAATAAACTAACTCTTTCTTTCTGATTTGTTTCTATCTACTCTTTCTGCAGCTGATGCTGACTCAGATCCCTGTGAACAGCTCAACTGCACAGAGTACGAGTGGTGTGGTGAGAAGAATGGGGTCTACGGCTGCTTCTGCGATGAGAACCATCATCGACGCAACAATGAGAGCTACGGTGAGGGTGGCTCTTCTTAAAATCCTGTATTTACTTTGCAGCATAGCCAGCATTGTTTGAGAGCAAACCGTTTATCTCTCTTTCAGACTCATCGATCTCTTGTGTGAGCAGTTCAGGCACCATGTCTGTGTCCCGCTGCCAGCTGTTTGAAGCTGGTTTCCACACCGACGTCCTCCATTTGCGGGACTACTCCTGCAAGGGGACGCTCCAGGATGGACGCCTGGAGTTCCAGTTTGACAACGATGACCAGCTCTGTGGGACGACTCTCAGGGTATGCACTAAATGCTGTCACAGTATTGATGCAGTCTGAATAGGATTAAAGGTTGTGGTATAAGGTTATCATTTTCTATTTTCAGAGCAATGGAACCCATTTCATGTATGAGAATGCCATTCTGGGTCAAGTGGATCCTCACGGGAGCCTCATCAGCCGTGGGAGGAAGATTAATCTGCGTTTCTGCTGTGAATACCCTCTGACTCAGGCCATTTCCATGTCTGTGGGCATCAGCCCCATAGAAAGGTGAATAATCCTGTCTTGTCTGCATGTTTCATTGATTTTTGAGTTGCTTTCTGAATCACAATGACCACTTTATTTACCCCTTAAAACCAAATGTATCCTAAACGGCACATTTAGACAGTTTTTGATTAACTGTGATCATGTTCCAAATTTGTTTTGAGTATGACACCGCCCCCTGAGCCCTGTGTGCCACCAGAACATGTAACAGAGATTCTATCAAGTCTAACAGATGCCATGTAGACTGTATTCGCTCTACAATCCTGATTCCTCTACGTGTTGTTTTCTTGCAGCGTTGTGAGGAAGAAACTTCCCTCTGGCCAGGGACGCTATAACATCAGAATGATCCCCTATGAGGACGCTGGCTTCCGCTTCTCTCTGGCAAGCAACAGGAACATCGACATGGACGTGGACCAGACGTTGTATGTGGAGCTACGGACGGACGGTGTGATCCGCACCAGATCTCCACCGTCCTGGACTCCTGCTGGGCCACGGCCAGTCAACATCGCAGGCTACCCTGTCCGCTGGGATCTCATCACTGCCAGAGTAAAAGAGCTTCTTCCACCTCATCTAAACGACCCAGGCTGCTCTCTCTGGGCATTAGTTGTAACCCGGACATTTTCTGTCTTCCAGGTGTCCTAACCCAGCAGACGGGACAGTGGAGATAATCCAGAATGGCGTCTCCACCGCGGCTCGCTTCTCCTTCAGGATGTTTACCTTCACCAACTTCACAGCCATCTACCTGCACTGTCAAGTCCACCTGTGTCTCCTGAGCAACAACGACTGCACGACTGTACGTTCAGATATGATTGGGTCAGTGGATGCAGCGAGAGACATCCTCTAATGCTGATTTGTTTTTCCTGCAGCACTGTTACCCTGGTTACCATGGGCGAGTCAAGAGGGATGTGAAGCCCGAAAATGCTGCAGCCATCTCACTGGGGCCGCTGGTCATGAGTCCAAACAGCAGGACTGGGAGAGGTAAGCTGTCTCTGGTTTTTACAACAAATTCTAATTTAGGACACAGAGGAGGGATGTCCAGCTCAGTGCTGTCATCTAGCGTTTAGTTCTGGTTTCTTCCTTCTCCTCCTCCTCTTCATCCTCCACTTCTTCTGCAATGTTTCTCATCTAAGTCAGCCTCCTCCTATTTCCTCTTCTCCTATTCTCCATCTACTTATTCTCATCCTCTTTTCTCCCTTCCTCCTTCCTCCTTCCTCCTTCTTCTTCTCCTTGTCTTCCTTTGCAAATTCATCCTGTGGGGCCTGCTTGGACCCTCATCTGCCTGGTTTTGACATGTTTGACCCCTGAACCTTAAACTTTGATTCTTGTTTTTTCAGAAATCCGAATGCCAAGCTCTGCTTCCTGCCATCTCACATCAATGGTGACTCTGCTCATCAGTTTGCTGACAGCTAAGACTCTGATCTAGAGACCAGACATGGTCCAGTTATACAAAAAATAAGGTTAAATAAATCAATAATCAAAGGTGTCGGTGATCTAAACGTTAGATAAATCTGTGAACTTGTCTGTTACTATCTTTGAATATTCCTTCACTAACTACAAATTAAATTACAACTGCAATCAAAACTAGATCAAATCACATAAATGTCATGATAATATGTATGTTAAAAGTATGTTAATTGAAATGCAACTGCCAGATATTCTCACAGACAGTTTTGATTAAGTTTTACTTCATATTTTTGTCCTGCCTCACTTGTCTTGCCTTGTGCCTTTTATCTGCATGCTCCCGCCCCTCATTAGTCTAACTTGTCTCTCATTATTTCATCAGCCTATATATATATATATATATATATAACCCTGCCTTTGTTTTTGTCTTCTGTCAAGTCATATGTCATGTTATCCCTGTTCCTTTTGAGTTCAGTTTTTGTGTTTCTGGGTTTTGAGTTTGTAATAAACTAATTTTGCTTTCATGGTTCTGGAGTCTATCTGTGTTTTCACCACAAACTTGACTAAGTCACTTAAAATGACAATTGATTTGAATCTAGTTATTTAGTTGAAAGAAGGAATGATCTTTGGTCATAACTGAGCTTCATGAGTTGAAACAGATCCTCGTGTTTTTACGGCGGCAAACTTTTGTTTTGACGACTTGAATATATAATGTCTAGCTTCTGCCGTCGTGGAGATAGATAGATAGATAGATAGATAGATAGATAGATAGATAGATAGATAGATAGATAGATAGATAGATAGATAGATAGATAGATAGAAGTCAACACCTGGATTTAACTAATCAAACAGGCAGGAGCCTCCAATTGGCTAATTACTGCATGGGTGATTATTTCAGCTGGCAAGTTGTTGAACCCCAACTGATGCAATGAGTAGCATCTAATTTCTTAAACAACCATGTTGAAAGACACATCCCATACAGATCTGTTTGAGCAGGGTCAAATCATTGCCATGCATCATGCAGAGAAAACATTGGTTAGAAAAATGGCGAGCCAGCCAGGAGCCATATGACTTGAACACCAATATTGAAGTATTAATGACCAGTATGGATTTCAAACTCTTTTTTTTTTTCAAAGTTTTGTGTGAAAATTCCAAATGAAGTCGAGTCTCCTGGGTTGTCCGTAATGTGGAGACCGACAGATCTGACAGATAAACCACCACCCCTCCAGCCCCTGGCGCCAGCACACAAGATGTTTGAGCGAGTTTTATATCACGAAAGTTGGTTACAAAAGTGGCGAGCCAGCCAGGAGCCATTAAATTTCATCTATTGATTTTCATTGCCAAAGCTCTAATGGGTAAATTACCCGTCTACTTTTCAGATTTACTTTCATACCATATCCGTGTTTATAGGACAAGGTCGTCAGAAAAGATATTACTGGTTACTCCATCAACAAGAACAGAACTTGGAAAAACAGCTTTCTCATCTTATGCACCAAAATCTGGAATGAACTTCAAAACACCCTAAATCTAGAATCACTTCCACCTTTCAATATTTTTAAAAACCTGTTAAAGTCAACTCTGACAGAACAGTGTAACTGTTTTAACTAAGTGCCCTTAAATGAGGTCTTTATTAGCTTAAGTTAAGTGTTAATGTCTTGTTTGTGTATTAATATGTTTAATGTATGTACAGAGATTTGTGGTGTAATATGTAACCTTTGTCCTGTCTATATACGTAGTCTTTTTTTGTAACTTTTTGCCGCCACTCTTGGTCAGGACTCCCTGGGAGAAGAGTTACTGTAACTCAATGGGACTTTCCTGGTTAAATAAAAAAATTAATAAATTAATAAATTTGATGTGAACACCAATATTAAAGTAATGACCAGTATGGATTTCATACAAAAGTTTTGTGTCAAAATTCCAAATGCAGTCGAGTCTCCTGGGTTGTCCCTAATGTGGAGACAGATAGATCTGACAGATAAACCACCACCCCTCCAGCCCCTGGTGCCTCTCTTTGTGGGGTGAAATCCAACTTCGTCTGTCAGTGTTCCCTTCAGGGTTATGGGACAACACCTGTAGAAGACACAACAACAATTAGCATGCCAGCACACACAACTTGTAATAGTATGAGAATAAAATTCTTATACTAAAGACTGATTTGTTCTCAGGCAAAGATGTTATTACTCTATCAGGAACTCTGTCGCACATTAATTTGTCCACTTATCTTTAGATTAGAATAAATTGTGATTTTGTTATATCACATGGAAATGAATAAACAAACCATCATTTCAGAGATGCACTGTGAGTGTAGCATATTGCTGGAAGGCATAGATTATCCCTAAGCATGTGGCCTTTATGCCCAATTTGATCTGTCATTTGTCTTGATTAGTTGTTTGGAAATTTTTTGAGCCTATTTTGTTCAAGATGTTTGAGCGAGTTTTATATCACTAAAATTGGTTACAAAAATGGCGAGCCAGCCAGGAGCCATTTGAACACCAATATTGAATTAATGACCAGTATGTATTTCACACAAAAGTCTTGTGTCAAAATTCCAAATTCAGTCGAGTCTCCTGGGTTGTCCCTAAGGTGGAGGCCGATAGGTCGGACAGATAAACCACCACCACCCCTCCAGCCCCTGGTGCCTTCTCTTTTTGGGGTGATATCCACCTTTGTCTGTCAGTGTTCCCCTCAGGGTTATGTTTTTTACACTATCTGCAACTCCGTCTGACATTCATTTGTCCACTTATCTTTAGATTTGATAGACTGTGATTTTATTATATCACATGGAAATGAATTAACAAACATTTCAGAGCTGCACTGTGAGTGTAGCGTATTGCAGTAATCCTTAAGCATGTGGCCTTTATGCCCAATTTGATCTGTCATTTGTCTTGATTAGTTGTTTGGAAAGTTTTGTGCCTATTTTGTTCAAGATATTTGAGGGAGTTGTAACCCTTTCTTTTTGATTTGTTTCTAACTCTTTCTGCAGCGGATGCTGACTCAGATCAACTGCACAGAGTATGAGTGGTGTGGTGAGAAGAATGGCGTCTACCGTTGCTTCTGTGATGAGAACCATCATCGGCCCCAACAGTGGGAGCTTCAGTGAGGGTGGCTCTTCTTAAAATCCTGTAATTAATTTGCAGCGTAGCCAGCATTGTTCGAGTACAAACCTTTTATCTCTCTTTCAGACTCCTCGATCTCTTGTATGAGCAGTTCAGGCACCATGTCCATGTCCCGCTGCCAGCTGTTTGAAGCTGGCTTCCACACCGACGTCCTCCATTTGCATGACGACTCCTGCAAGGGACGCACCTGGATGGATCCTCACGGGATCCTCACGGGAGCCTCATCAGCCGTGGAGGAAGGTCAATCTGCGTTTCACTGTGAATATCCTCTGTCTCAGACAATTTCCATGTCTGTGGGCATCAGCCCCATAGAAAGGTGAATAATTCTGTATCTGGAACCAAATGTGTCCTAAACGGCACATTTAGACAAGTGCACTTTTTGATTAACCGTGATTACTTTGCAAATTGGAGCCATCTCTGATACAGATCATTTGTTCTGAACATGACACCCGCCCCCTGAGCCCTGTGTGCCACCAGAATAATACAAGTATGTTAATTGAAATGCAACTGATAGTTGATTCAAATTTCATTTTAAGTTTGACTTCCTGTTTTTGTTCCCACCTCACCTCTCTACCTTGTGCCATTTGTCTGCATGCTCCACCCCTCATTAGTCTCACCTCTCTCATTATTTCATCAGCCCACATGAATATGTAGAACCCTGCTTTGTCTTTGTCCTAGGTCAAGTTGTATGTGATGTTACCCCTGTTATCCTACATTGGAGCTTACTTTTGAGTTGAGTTGTGTTTTTGTCTTCCATGCAGCACCTTTAAGTCCTGGGTTTTAAGTTTGTATTAAACTAATTTTGCTTCCATGGTTCCGGCCTCTCTCTGTGTCCTCACTACAAACTTGACAATTGATCTGAATCTAGTTATTTAGTTGAAAGAAGAATGATCTTTAGCTTTAACTGAGCTTTATGAGTTGAAACAGATTGTCGTGTTTTTTAAGGCGGCAGGTGAACTTTTGTTTTGCCAACTTGAAGTGTATCACAGTTTTATCATCAAAATCATCTAAATAAAACAATCTTACCTTTAAGAGAACAAAGACACACATCTTAAACAACATTATTATATTAAGATATCCTGAATTAACTAACTAACTAAATAAATAATAAATAAATAAAATATATAAGTCAGGAGACAGTTTTTATCTGCCTCGTTCGTGAACCTTCTGCATTCATGGTAGTTTTCTTTCGTAACAGCAGAGGGCAGCATGAGGTTAAATACTATAACTATCTCTTATATGGCTCAGCTTTGTAGATGATAGATATCATCACTGCACAGAGACTGGAGGAATTACAGTCAGAGACCCAGGTAAACAATAGTATAGTGAGGTAGAATGTATAAAGGTATATATAAAATATACAAAAAATACATTTATAAAAAATATATAAAAATCATACAATATATATTCTTATTTATTGCCTTAATGTTCTGCTTAGCAGTGTCTGCCCAGAACAAACTGCAAGGGTGAAAGGCAATCAAACTTGGTAGGAGTCCTGGCATTTCACTTTGTCAGTGTTTCAATACACATGCCTATAGGCCTATTGGCGTTATAAGAAGCCAATTTACATTTTGCCTCATATTTCGAGAACCCTGTGCCCTAGAAACAAAATCATTTGTCCCTCTGATTCCTTACATAGCCCTGGTTCTAATGGACTGGGCTCATTTCCGCCTGTCATTTTTGTCTGCCATTTGGAAAAATTGCACCTCAAAGCAAATCCAACTCCTCCTAGCCCGTTCATCCAAATCTCACCAAACTTGGCATGTATAATCAAGGCTGGATTAAGAATTCAGAGGCCCCTGGGCCAGACACTTAAAGGCCTTTACGCGCACGCCCACATGCACACACACACAAATTTTTTAACTCCATTTCCATGATTCTCCCTTAAATTGTACAATCTACAAATGTTTAGATTCAAATTTTCGCGGTCATCTGTCATCTGTTTTTTGGAAAGCCCTGATCTAGTCCATGCAACGGCGTTGCATGGACAACTACTCAAAACGGTTTTAGTCTAGTTTTAGTCAATTTTAGTTAAAAAGAAAAAAGAAAGTATTTTCACACAATAATTACAATAACAAAGGAATAGTTTTAGACAAATTTTCCACCCAATAGCAAATAATATCTGTTCTACTATAAGGATTATGCATTACACACAGAATAAAATGGTAACAGTGTATTGTCATATCAATTGGTGCTACAGTGTTAAAAGCTCTATCCATCTTTGTTTTTTATTTTTATCAAGAAAAACTGGTGCACTGCACCTTTAGAAAAATAGCGCTGTCTCTTTAAGAAAGACGGTAGTCTTGAGTTGTTGACGTTGTGTGTGGTTGTGGATGTGTGGGCATGTTGCAAATGTAAGGTAAAAATAAATAAAGATGAAGGTTTGTCTTGCTGTTTGTTTTCGAATTGCAATAGATAAATGTTTTTGACTAACATCTAAAAAAAGTTTTCAGTGGCAAAGTGAATGGCTAATTAATTTACGGCGTGGCACAGTATAATTCCAAAGCTAATATTTTGTGAAGTATATACCCAAACTTAATCAAGTGTCTATAGACACTCTCAGAGAAAACATAGCTGAAGATACATAACTTAATCAGGGCTGTCAAACTCATTTTAGTTCAGAGCGGCCACTATGACAGAAATGTTTTGTTATTATTGTTCCAGCACAGTCGTGTTCAATGCATGAAGTTTTTTCTGAGTTATTAGAAAAAACAAAACAAAAAGAGACAGTTACGGTAAAGTTTTTTCCTTTCGTGTTTAAGATGTGCTGAGGTTAAGATCAGGTTTGGCTGGAAACACTGTCAGTAAATCAACACTCAGAAACAAGTTGAAGATCGTGTTCTGTCACGTCATAAGAAAATAGTTTCGAGTTCTCGGTAGAGGGTGGAGTCAGACACTTCCAGAAAAACATAGCTGAATAAAAATAATGTCGATCAAGGCTGTCAAACTCATTTACTTCAGGGGGCCACATGCAGTTTCATCCCAAGTGGCTGGTCCAGTAGCAATGTCAAATGGGGGAATGTCAAACATACAGCCCGGGAATGAATTTGTAAAGTGCCAGATAATGAAACTACCCAGAACAGTAAGATTTCACTTATGTTCATTAAGAAATTCAAATTGTTGTAAAAGGATATTTTTCACTTTGCTCTAAAACAAAGGGAAACATCTGGAGTTGTCATTCTGTATAGCTTATTATTCTATTATCTTACTGGTCCCACCCCCTTGAGATCAAACTGGACTGTATGTGGCCCCCCCAACTAAAATTAGTCTGACCCCCTTGATGTACACTCATTTAATATTCAGTTTTTATATAAATAAATACTCTGTCACAGTAGATTGTAGTGTTCTAGTAGATTAGTGATTGTCTGTGATGTACACAAAGATGCAATTGTGCAACTTTTACAGTTTTTGCATTGTACTCCGCCCCAGCTGTATTGACAAATAAATTGCTCACGCAAACATTAGTGTCAAAGTCACTGTCAAATTCCTAAACTTGTCGAGTGAGTTAATCAGGTGTTGTTATTATCCACATATCAAGTGCTTCCTCTCAGAGCACATTATTTAATATGTCAGTCATTAATCCACCATCAGTGAAAGAATCAACCCACGCCTACTTTACATAGTTGAAGTCATTGGTGCAGTCCACTCCAGCTTCCTCCCAACATTCAAAGTCATGCTGGTTAGGTTCATTGGTGATTCTAAATTGGCCGTAGGTGTGAGTGTCTCTCTGTGTTAGCCCTGTGATAGACTGGAGACCTGTCCAAGGTGCACCCCACCTCTAGCCCAATGCCAGCTGGGATAGGCTCCAGCCCCCCCACCCCCATTTTACTTCAGGGGGTCTCATGCAGTTTGATCCCGAGTGGGCTGGAACAGTAGCAGTAGGGCCAGATTGGACCCTCCGGTGTTTGGGTTTTGGATTGAGAGCCATATGTTTGAGACCCCCGATGTAGGTTCTACTCAAACCCCACCGTACACCGGGAATGTCAAACACACAGCCGGGGATGAATTTGTAAAGTGCCAGATAATGAAATAGAATCCATAACACCTGAGCCATTAAATGTCACTTGAGACCCAGAACTAAACAGTGAAATTTCACTTATGTTCATTAGGAAATTCAAGTTGTTGTAAAGGATATTTTCACTTTGCTCTAAAACAAAGGGAAACATCTGGAGTTGTCATTATGTCTAGCTTATTATTCTATTAACTTACTGGTCCCACCCCCTTGAGATCAAACTGGACTGTATGTGGCCCCCCAACTAAAATGAGTTTGACCCCCTTGACGTACACTCATTTTAAAATTCAGTTTACATAAATAAATACTCTGTCACAGTAGATTGTAGTGTTCTAGTAGATTAGTGATTGTCTGTGATGTACACAAAGATGCAATTGTGCAACTTTTACAGTTTTTGCATTGTACTCCGCCCCAGCTGTATTGACAAATAAATTGCTCACGCAAACATTAGTGTCAAAGTCACTGTCAAATTCCTAAACTTGTCGAGTGAGTTAATCAGGTGTTGTTATTATCCACATATCAAGTGCTTCCTCTCAGAGCACATTATTTAATATTGTCAGTCATTAATCCACCATCAGTGAAAGAATCAACCCACGCCTACTTTACATATTTGAAGTTATTGGTGCAGTCCACTCCAGCTTCCTCCCAACATTCAAAGACATGCTGGTTAGGTTCTTTGGTGATTCTAATTGGCCGTAGGTGTGAGTGTCTCTCTGTGTTAGCCCTGTGATAGACTGGAGACCTGTCCAAGGTGCACCCCACCTCTAGCCCAATGCCAGCTGGGATAGGCTCCAGCCCCCCCCCCCCCCCCCCCCTCCCCCCCCCCCCCCCCCCCCCCCCCCCCCCCCCCCCCCATTTTACTTCAGGGGGTCTCATGCAGTTTGATCCCGAGTGGGCTGGAACAGTAGCAGTAGTGCCAGATTGGACCCTCCGGTGTTTGGGTTTGGATTGAGAGCCATATGTTGAGACCCTGATGTAGGTTCTACTCAAACCCCACCGTACACCGGGAATGTCAAACACACAGCCCGGGGATGAATTTGTAAAGTGCCAGATAATGAAATAGAATCCATAACACCTGAGCAATTAAATGTCACTTGAGACCCAGAACTAAACAGTGAAATTTCACTTATGTTCATTAGGAAATTCAAGTTTTGTAAAGGATATTTTTTCACTTTGCTCTAAAACAAAGGGAAACATCTGGAGTTGTTTATGTTATAGCTTATTATTCTATTATCTTACTGGTCCCACCCCCTTGAGATCAAACTGGACTGTATGTGGCCCCCCAACTAAAATGAGTTTGACCCCCTTGACGTACACTCATTTTAAAATTCAGTTTTACATAAAAATACTCTGTCACAGTAGATTGTAGTGTTCTAGTAGAAGTAGTGATTGTCTGTGATGTACGCAAACATGCAACTGTGCAACTTTTACAGTTTTTGCATTGTACTCCACCCCAGCTGTATTGACAAATAAATTGCTCACGCAAACATTAGTGTCAAAGTCACTGTCAAATTCCTAAACTTGTTGAGTGAGTTAATCAGGTGTTCTTATTATCCACAAATTAGGTGCTTCCTCTTAGAGAACATACTGTATATTGTGAGTCATTAATCCACCATCAGTGAAAGAATCAACCCACGCCTACTTTACATATTTGAAGTTATTGGTGCAGTCCACTCCAGCTTCCTCCCAACATTCAAAGACATGCTGGTTAGGTTCTTTGGTGATTCTAAATTGGCCGTAGGTGTGAGTGTTTCTCTGTGTTAGCCCTGTGATAGACTGGAGACCTGTCCAGGGTGCACCCCACCTCTGGCCCAATGACAGCTGGGATAGGCTCCAGTACCCCACCCCCCACCCCATGCATGAATAATGAACGAATGGCAAAAGAAAAAGAGTCTGCAGCATCAACCACACCTTTCCCTTGGTTAGAGTGTTGTATGACAGAAATGTTTTGTTGTTTAACAATGTTCTTGCTCCAGCAGACAGTCGTGTTCAATGCATGAAGTTTTTCTGAGTTCTTAGAAAAAAAAACAAAAACAAAACAAAAGAGACAGCAGTTGCGGTAAAGTTTTTCCTTTCGTGTTTAAGATGTGCTGAGGTTAAGATCAGGTTTGGCTGGAACACTGTCAGTAAATCAACACTCAGAAACAAGTTGATGATCGTGTTCCGACACTTAGGAAAATAGTTTCGAGTTCTCGGTGGTAGAGGGTGGTGTCAGACACTTCCAGAAAAAACATAGCTGAAGTAAAATTATGTCGATGAGGGCTGTCAAACTCATTTTAATTCAGGGGGCCACATGCAGTTTCATCCCAAGTGGGCTGGTCCAGTAGCAGTAGGGCCAGATTGGACCCGTCGGTGTTTGGGTTTTGGATCGAGGACTGTATGTTTGAGACCCTCGATGTAGGTTCTACTCAAACCCCACTGTACACTGGGAATGTCAAACATAAGGTCCAGGGATGAATTTATAAAGTGCCAGATAATGAAATAGAATCCATAACACCTGAGCCATTAAATGTCACCTGAGACCCAGAACTAAACAGTGAAATTTCACTTATGTTTGTTAAGAAATTCAAGTTGTTGTAAAAGGATATTTTTCACTTTGCTCTAGAACATACGGAAACATCTGGAGTTGTCATTATGTATAGCTTATTATTCTATTATCTTACTGGTCCCACCCCCTTGAGATCAAACTGGACTGTATGTGGCCCCCCAACTAAAATGAGTTTGACCCCCTTGACGTACACTCATTTTAATATTCAGTTTACATAAATAAATACTCTATCACAGTGCTTCCTCTTAGAGGACATTTTTTTAATATTGTAAGTCATTAATCCACCATCAGTGAAAGAATCAACCCACACTTACTTTACATAGTTAAAGTTATTGTTGCAGTCCTGAACTTCGTGTAGGGTTCATTTTATGTTTAATGGCAGATGCGTCAATGACTCATAAGGGTCACAAAATGTTTTCTGATAAATAATGATGATGTGGGGTGGCACAGTTGTAGGGTAACTCAGTGATGTGGCGTGGTTAGTACTGATACCTCACAACCAGAAGGACCTGGGTTCTAATCCAGGTCGACTGGTTACTTTGGATGTTCTCCCTTTGTGTAGGTTCTCTCCAGGTTCTCCAGCTTCCTCCCACCGTCCAGAGACATGCTGGTTAGGTTCATTGGTGATTCTAAATTTGCCGTAGGTGTGAGTGTCTCTCTGTGTTAGTCCTGTAATAGATATGTGTAATTAATCACATAATAGTAAGGCAATGGGAAGAGATATTCTTTTGAGTTAAAATATCTACACCATGAGGAAAAAACCTGTTACAGGAGCACGGATCACCTGCTGAACCAGAAATCTGAGACATAGACAGAAGATGAAACCAAAAGTATGCAGCTGAGGGTGTGTGAGAGGATTATCTTTTTATTTTTGTTTTATATTTTTTATCAGGTAACCCAACCTTTTGTAATTGTTCTTTAGACAAGAGGCTGCTGTGAATTTTTTTTTTTTTTTTTTTTTACTGAGAATAAATAAATCAATATTCGTTTTCCACCAACATCATTTTACAATTAAAACATTTCCTTAATTACTGCTGATCACATTGACTCACTTGATCCTTATTATTCCCAAAGTACAATGGAATGAGCCTGACCTGGTAAAACAACAGCTCTTTGGCCCCGTGCCAGCCTTTGTGTTTATATAAAGGCTTCGAGTGGCCGTCCTGTTTCACTTGTGATGTAGCTAAAGGAAAAGAAGAAGCCCATGAGAGAAGGTAAATTGTAATTTAATTTAATTTTATTATTTACAAACGTCTAACATTTTCTTCTAGCTCTAATGAATATAGCATTCATGGCCATTATTATATAAATTGACATGCATTTAAGCCTCCTTTTATTTTAATTAATTTTTTTTAATCTATTTTTATTTATTTATTATGTTTGCAGGTTTGACTTTGGAACTTTAATAAATGGCAAATCAAATCTTGCTGCCTGTGCTTCTTCTGGGGATGATCAGTAAGAATTTGACAAACTCAAATAAATACATTTAAATTCACCGATCTTCACTGTCTCTAATTTTAATGCTAATTAAATGTGTGCATTTGTCTTTATATAGGTGGACTGACTCCCCAGGTTTCAGGTAAACTGAATGAAACTCTTTTTTAATTTGTTGAATCTCAAAACTTCAGGATTACACCTCCCTCCACTGGACTACAAACCGATGTCTTGTATTTATTAGGCGTGGGACTTGATTGAAACGAACAAAATCAAATTAATTACAGGCTTTGTAATTAATTAATTAATCACATTTTAATCTCATAACTGTGCCCCCCAAAAGCAATTATTATTATTATTATTTTAATGGATTTTAGTGGATGACTGAATTAAATAATAGACATATATTCAAAACTCACTCAGACTTTTAATGTCTGAAAAAATGGTTTAATTGCATTTCAATTCAAAACAGTAAAAAAAGAAAGAAAATATCCCTGACCCAAAAGTGCTGTTTTAAGTACTTTAAGTACTTTTTCAGAACTGCATTGACTTTAAATGGTTTCTGAGGTCACTGCAACATGCTTTGCATTTAGACGGTACCGTAGGGATGAAGTGCTAGTAATGTTTCTTTCTCTTTATAAACATGTTTTGCCATTTTGTGTTTCTCTGGCAAATGAAGTTTTATCTTCTCTCTCTAGCTGCACATACAGCTCTGGCACAAAACAGTACAACAGCACTGAATACAACAACAGTGCCTCCCGATATGACAACAGCTCCGGGTTCTACAGCGGCTCCAGGTACTTCAGTGGCTCCAGGTACTACAGCAGCACAAGGTACTACAGTGGTTCCTGATACTACAGCGGCTCCTGGTACTCCAGTGGCTCCAGGTACTACAGCGGCTCCAACAGCAGCTTACTTGGTGTTGATAAAAGCAGTTAGTTTTAATTACCTCAGTTTCATTTAAGTCTAGTCTAGTCTTAATGGCAGGTTTTGGGCTAGGTTTCTTCTACTTCCCTGATCGTACCACACTAAATATGTGTCTGGTCTAAGAATTCACTGTCTCAACGTCAGTGTGGGTAGATAAGAGATAAGTTCATACGCTGCCTCATAGCTGAGTATCATGATAAAAAAAAATAAAAACATGAAAACCATCCTGAACAGATGGACTTGCTTTCTTATTTCCTTTTTTATCTTTAGGTTAGGGCTGGGCACAGCCTATAAACCCTTAGAATCATTCTGCTTTATGATAAAACTGATCGTGAATTTGCATCATTCTTTTAACAATTTTGATAGAAATGGGGCTAATTTGGAGTACTAATTTTAAGTATATTAAGTACAGTATTGACTTTTAATGGTAAAAGCAAACAAACAAAAAAAGTTTGGGCTGCTGATGCATCTTGTCCGTACTCAGACTGGGACTGCAAGCGCTGAAAGGTACAATGGTTTCTGTGCTGCATGCTGCAACATACTTTGCATTTTGATGGTACAATAGGGTTGAAGTGCTTCGGTGGTATGCTATTTTTGTTTTTTGAACAATTTGCATAAAACCCACTTTTATCAAGGCTTCCATCAGATATTATTTATATTAAAAATAAAATTTGCCTTCCATCAGTCAGAAACATGCTTTCATTAGAAACTATCTGATGGAAGCCTTGATAAAAGGGGCCCCCGAAGCCCTTCAACCCTATGGTACCATCTAAATGCAAACCATTTTTTAAAAGAATTATTTAAAAAAAAGCACTTTAACTTTAGGTTTGTTCAGTTTTGGCCAGGGATATTTTCTTTCTTTTTCTATTGTTTTGAATTGAATTGATTTTTCCAGACTTTGACTTTACAGTCATCATGTCTGTGTCTATTATTTATTTCAGTCATCCACTAAAATCCATTTAAACTGAAAAATGTTGCTTTTTGGGGCAAAAATTGTTATGTGATTAAAATGTGATTAATTGAGATTAATTATTTAAACCTCTCAATAATTAGATACATTTTTTTTTTAATCCAGTCCCATCCCTAATTTATATATAACACTTATATACAGTACACAGGATATACAGTGCTTATATATTATGTAGACTTAAAGCAAAGAAGTTAAAAAGGTGTTTCATCTTCACCTTTTCGTCTTTTTATCATATCTTTTAGTGTCTTATAGCAAGTTAAAATAGCTTGTTAAATGCTTTTGATGGCTGATATGTATTTTAAACCCTGTTTTACCTGTACGGTGACCTTGGGTGATTTGAAAGTCACCTATAAATAAAATGTATTATTATTATTATTAATATTATTATCGTCACTGCATGTGGGCTGCATTTACTTTCAGTTATGGAATCCTGATTGTTTCTCACCAGTTTGTATTCACCTGTGCTTTTCTTGCTTTGCTCCTGTGGTGACATAACAGACGTGAAGGATGATGGATGTTAATAGTTTGTTGTGTGAAATGTTACAAACAAATCTTTTCCAGGCCCTCTCTACCCAATCCTTGGAACAGAGAGCTCCAGATCAGATGACGGAAGCTCTCCTACAATTTTTCTGCAACGACCTTTTGTGTACTTTGGACAGTCCTACAACCAGATTTATGTACGTAAAAATAATTTCTGCTTGTGGTTTAGACATTAATGGCTGTGTGTTGATTTTGAGGGCACAAATTTTGAAAAATTATACCAGCTTATACCAGCTATACACTAACTACATTACTTTGGATCAAAGTGTCATATCTTTAGTGTGGTCTCATGAAAATATATAATTAAATATTTACAAAAATGTCAGGGATGTACTCACTTTTGTGAGATACTGTATAGAATGATTACATTATATGCTGACATTTCTCTTGTAAGGAAAACCTTACAACTCTTTCTCTTTGCTTAAATTAAAATATTTTTATGTTTCCAGGTCAATCACAACGGACACCTGACCTTTGACACTGCATGGAGCGCCCACACAGCTCAGCAGTTTCCAATGCATGGAACCAGAGACATCATCGCTCCCTTCTGGACAGATTTAGACAACACAGTCACCGGTCATATCTACTACAACCAGTACACCAACGGCAGCGTTCTCCAACAAGCTACTGCAGACATTAATGAGTACTTCCCAGGACTGAACTTTAGCGCAGCGTGGGTCTTTGTAGCAACATGGTATGAGGTGGCCTACTTTCCAACCACTGGAACAGTGAGTAATCTCACTTTATGTAATAAAAGGTTTATCTATTATCATATAAACTATAAAACAACAACAACTGTTATTTTTCTTTTCTTCTTTCAGCAAACAACATTCCAGGCAGTCTTGATCTTGGTGGTCAGTACTCATTTGTGCTGATGAACTACGGGGTTATTGCCTCAACATCTCGTTCTGTGCAGGTTAGAACTATTTAAAGTAGGGGTGTCAAACATATGGCAAGCGTATTTTGGATTACTGTAATTAAAGCAGAGGTTGCGCAAAAAAGGTTGCACCATTATAGTAATTTCACTTGCTAAACTCTCCCTGAAGGTTATTACTCTCTTATAATGTGCAGTAAATGATGCAATGTAAATAACTGAGTACCAGGTATTCCGGAAAAATGTTCAAACACTCTTGCTCACATTTTCTGACCTTTTTATCGTCAAAAAAGCAAAATAGAAATATTCAGGATGTTAGAGGGTTAAAGTGCAATCTTTTTAATAAAAATAACTGCTATTCCCAATTGCACTAGGTTGCACTGGTTTAGTGCGGATGCAGCAATGTTAATAATAATTTATTAAATGTAAATAATTCCATCATGTCCTTGCTTTTCTTTGCACTAAAACAAAGAAACACATCTGAAGTTATCTTAATTTATTAATTTATAGAAATATTGAATATATTGAATGAAAGTTGACTGACGTCAGACTTCACGGCAGTGCCTGCGGCCATCTTGTTTAGCGTGTGGATGCGGCAGCAAAAAGTGACAGAGTGACAATGAGTCAGGCCGCTCGCAATCTCGTCCCTGAAAACTCTATTAAGCTAACCATACAGACCTATATAGAGACCTCTTCACACAGCAGAGTGTTCCGTTAATAGTTCTGCCATGCTTAAAAAGGAGCAAACTTCTTCGTTAGAATGGGCAGGGTATTGGGCAGGGGTATCGGGAGGATTCGCCAGTTTGTTTATCATGTCCTCATTGTTTAATATTGCTGCAACGAGATTGTGAGTGGCCTGACTCATTGTCACTCTGTCACTTTGGCTACAGCATCCAAACACTAAACAAGATGGCCGCAGGCACTGCCTGAAGTCGACATCAGTCAACTTTCATTCAGTACATTCAAAGTTTCATTCCATATATTCAAAGTTTCATTCAATATATTCTAATATTCAATATGCATTTATACATATGCATTTAGTACATATGGGTGATTCTTATTCCATCTAAACAACTGGATTCCACTCTACAAATCCAAAAATAAACAAAAAACATAAACAAAATATTTTATTTCTAGGCTGGATATGATACAGTCGGCTCTCCTCCCATTACTCTCCATCCCTGGATCATTCTCCAGTAATGCGACAGGCAGCAACTCAGCTTTCAGCCTCGCAGCAACGTAATGTTCCCGGTCGCTGCTTTCGGATTGACCATGGATCGAGGCTGCACATTCAATGGTGAGACCAGAACAGACACTAGAGTGAAAGTACAAAATGCAAACTCTGAGATACACCTGTCCTTCTCAGTGATAGAACAAGATGATACCAATATATCAGCAGAACAACCCAGGAGTTCATCTTCTTTAACCAGTAACAGAGCTCTCCTTGGTTTCATTTTCTTTAAAGGTCAAGCTGTGCAGCTGGGTGACTCTTTCTGGAGCGACAGCACCTGTTCTCAGAAATGCACCTGCACTTCTACTGGTCTGCAGTGTTCCAGCCAGCCCTGCTCCTTCTCCCAGATCTGCCGGCCAACTTCCTTTCAGTACTCCTGCCAGACGGTGCAGAGACGCACCTGCACCATAAGTGGTGATCCTCACTACTACACCTTCGATGGAACTTTGTTTCACTTTCAGGGCACCTGCACCTACGTTCTCTCTGAGCAGTGCAACATGGGGATGCCCTACTACAGGATAGAAGGCAAGAACGAGCACAGAGGCAGCACTCATGTCTCTTGGACGCGACTGGTCAAAGTGTACGTGTATAATGAAACCATTGAGCTTGTCAAAGGGCGTCGTGGTGAGGCCAAGGTTCGTGTTAAAAACCAGGTTTCCACTTTCCTCCCTGTGTTTGTGTTTTGTTCGTATTTTTAATTGTGATCATCTTTTTTATGCTTTTACAGGTTAACGGAAACTTTGCTGTGACTCCGTTCTCTCTCAGCAACGGAACCATTCAGGTTTATGAGTCAGGCTTTTCTGTGGTTGTCAGCACTGACTTCGGCTTACTGGTGTCCTACGACTCATACCACTATGTCCAGATAAGCGTGCCCTACACTTACCAGAATGCAACGTGTGGCCTATGTGGAAACTTCAACAACCACCCTCAAGATGACTTCCGGACCCGTGACGGCGAGCTTGTGGACTCTGATGTGGTGTTTGCCAACAGCTGGCAGGGACTGGATGATGAACCCGGCTGTGAGGCCCAGTGTGCAGGCCAGGACTGTGCTGCATGTTCTCAGCTTCAAAGAACATTGTACAGTGATGCTGCCCATTGTGGTATCCTCCAAAGTAGTTCTGGGCCGTTTGCTGCTTGCCACCAACAACTTCCTCCCCAGACCTTTGTGGAGAATTGTGTGTTTGATCTGTGTATAGGAGGAGGGTACCAGCCCATTCTGTGTCAAGCCCTGAATGTGTATGCAAGTCAGTGTCAGCAGAACGGTATCCAGCTACCGAGCTGGAGGGGCCTGGCTTCTTGTGGTACGTCTCTCAGTCATTCAGAATGTTTTCTTGGGTAACATCTCATATATCAAGTGTTGTTTTGTTTTCCGTGCAGAAATTCCCTGCCCTGCCAACAGCCACTTTGAGTCTGCAGGCACAGGATGTCCACCTACATGTGTCAACCCCACTGCCAACCAAAGTTGCCCTCTTCCCAATCAGGAAAGCTGCGTCTGCGATCCAGGCTACATCCTCAGTGGTGGGGTCTGCGTCCCTTATGCTGAGTGCGGCTGCAGCTTTGAGGGTCTTTACTACCGCTCTGGAGAAACTGTAATCCTTGGTGACGACTGTGAGAGGCGCTGTAGCTGCAGCCACGGCATCATGTCTTGTCAGTCCCATGGCTGTGGCCCACTTGAATCATGCAGTGTGGAGGAGGGAGTTAGAGGATGCAGACCCAACAGCTACTCCACGTGCTGGATACGAGGCCCGGGGTCCTATCATACGTTTGATGGGCTCATGTACCAGTATCCTGGAGCGTGTCGACTGACCCTCTCCAGAGTAATGGGACCGTCCAGTCACCCGCACTTTGTAGTAACAGCAGAAAAAGAGCCGAGAGGTCAGCAGGGTTTTGCCAGAATGGTAAAGTTTGAGGCACAGGGAATGCAAGTCTCCATTGAGATGTCAAGGAGCAGCAACGTGAAGGTAAATACCTAAAAAAAATCAGTTGATTACACCAGGCAAAGTTTGAAATAAAAATACATTAACGATTAACCTTTTAAAACAAAATGTGTCTTTGTTTTGGGTACATTCTTTAATAAAAATAAGTGTAATGTCAGCTCAGTGCTGCCATCTAGCGTTTGGTCCTGGTTTCTCAGATTTGTGTAACATCAACAACTCTTAGAGGACAAATTAAGAATAGGAGACAGTTTTATTGAAAAAATTGTTGCACTTTTTTTGTACATCTTCTTCTCCTTTCCTTCCACTTTGTCCTTTCTCTTCTTTTACTTTCTTCTCCTCCTTTACTCCCCATTTACTTCTTTGCATCCTCTTTTCTCTCCTCCTCTTTGTCATCCAGGCCTACATCCTACCCGTTCTTATTCTTCCCTTTTACTCTTTCTTTTGCATTCCCCCTCTGTTCCTCGTGATCAGCCTCTTCTTCCTCTTCTTCTTCCTCATCTTCCTCCCTTTCTTCATTCTTCTCTACTCTTCCTCATCTTGTCCTGCTCCTTATTCCCTTTCTCTTTCCTCTTCTTCTCCCTCTTGCATGTTATGATCTCATTTTAATCATTTTAAGATTAAATGTTAACAGAGACAACATTTGAAACTTTTCATACTTATTTTTGCTCTGGTTATTTAAATGAACACTCTCATCACAGGAAGAAGTTGACAGGTTGTTTTGAATGTCTTTTAGGTCAATGGTCAGCTGATCAGACTTCCTTTCAGCTCTGGCTCCAACAATATCCGCATCTACCACAGCAACATCCACAGCATCATCCTTCAGACTTCCTTTGGTGTAACTGTGCAGACAGTCTGGCCTCACTTTGTGCGTGTCACGCCCCCTGGTGTCTACAACGGTTCACTCGGTGGACTCTGTGGTGATAATGATGGTCTCCCAGATGACGATTTCCGTACACCTAATGGTGTCCTGGTCAACAGCTCTCAGGAGTTTGGGGACAGTTGGCGAGACGGATCCTTAGCTGCACACTGTGTAGAAAACATGAATCCTAATCCTCCTACAACTAATTACAATTCCAGTGAATACTGCGGCATTATCAGCTCACCACACGGGCCGTTTGAACCATGTTGGGCCACGGTGGACCCACGGGAGCAGGTGGACGCCTGTGTGGCAATCCTGACCGGTTCGAGTGATCCGGCATTGACGCTATGTGAGGTCCTAAGAGATTATGCCCTAATGTGTCAACAGAATGGTGTTTCCCTGGGACAGTGGAGGAATGCAACTGGATGTGGTAAGCAAAGAAGACCATGCCTTAATTGATTGAAGGAAGTTTATTGGTAAACAGGATGTGAAAGAAATGGATGGAAAGATGAGAACTGTCGAAGGGGAAGGAAGAGGAGATGGGATGAAAATGGTTGAAGAGATAGGATGGATGGAATGAAATGGGTCGAGGGAATGGGATGAAAAGGTATGAGGGGTAGACATGATTGGGCAAAATGTGTAGATGGATGATGCTAGAGGAACCCAGGGAGTGAGACTTAGGATGGTCCCACATATCAGGAACCTTCAGCTCCTTGTCTCCGTGGTTGCTGTAATGAAAAATGGAAGCAGAAGAAAAGAAAAGAGAGGGATGGGGTTAGTGGGTGTTGAGAATTGGAACAAAACAGAGAGATAGAGGGTTAGGACACACCTTTATAGGTCAGTGTGGGAAATAGAATGATATGGGGCATAGTATTGTTCTAGAATTTTTAATAACTTCATTAAATTAACTCTTCTGTTTTTCTTTAGTGCAAAGCTGCCCTCTAAACAGTCACTATGAACTCTGTGGAAGCTCTTGCCCTTCCGCCTGCCCCAGCCTCTCATTCCCCTTCCCCTGTGACACTCAGTGCCAGGATGGGTGCCAGTGTGACGACGGTTTTGTCCTCAATGGCAACCAGTGTGTCCCACCTACAGCCTGTGGATGCTCCCACCAAGGACGCTACCGACAAAGTGACGAACAGTTCTGGGACAGTGAACTGTGTCAGAGCTTCTGTACCTGTAATGGCACCACTGGGCTAGTCCACTGTACCCCCAGCTCCTGTGGTCCTCAGGAGTCCTGTCGTGTGGTGGAGGGTGAGTTTGGCTGCCACCCCAGCCCTCATGGCACCTGCTCTGCCTCTGGAGACCCTCACTACTTCACCTTTGATGGCATGGCCTACGACTTCCAGGGAACCTGCCGCTATGTCCTGGCGACAGCTTGTAACGTGACCGGTGGTCTCAAGAGTTTTCTGTGGAAGCTAGAACGAGCCGTGGTTCGGGTTTCCAGTTTCCATCACCGCTGACGTTTTTTGTGAATGTGTGGGGCTATGAAGTGCACATGTCCAGAGGCAGGAGTGGTATAGTGGAGGTGAGCTGAACCATGTCCAAATAATTCGTCATTCATAAAATTTTGTGAAAACAGCCTGAAAAGCACTAAAAACCAAATAAAAAATAAAAGAACTAATGCTCACTAGAGACCTTTCTTTACTCTTTGGTATAAGACATTTCTGTGTACTACTGTAAAACTTGTTAAACTCTCACATTCCTTTATTGATATCGGCCACCAGGGTTCAGTATTCTGTCAAGAAACTTTTTTGTCGTTCCAATTTTGATTTTTTTTCCAATCCTATAGGTAAATGGAGTAACAAGAAACTTGCCTGTTCTTTTGAATGGAAGTCTTGTGTCTATCTATGCAAATGGATTTCAAACAGTTGTCAGTGCTGATTTTGGCCTGAGTGTCATGTACGATGGATCGAGTACAGTGTCTATTTCTGTACCTTCAAGTTACAGGTATCTGCCAATCACCTGAGTTCAAAATAACTTTAATGACTTACATTTTCTAAACACCCACAGTGATGAAATGTTGCCTAGGACCAGGGCAATGAAAGAAAATGTTACATGCCTTTTAAGCGGATCGTTGGTTGAACTAGACAACTTTTCTACTGTGCTTGCAACAAAAGAACGTGTTTTATGTGCAGGACAAAATATTAATAGTCTTTAGTCTGACCGATTTATTTATTTTCTCTTCATTATCTTCATTAGAGGACAAACATGTGGACTATGTGGGAACTTTAATGGGAATCCCAATGACGAATTCCAAACTCCATCTGGAGCAACAGTCACCGTGCCACACGAGTTTGGAACAGCTTGGAAGGTGCCCGGCAACTACACCTGCAGCGATGGCTGTGGTTCCTCCTGCCCCCTGTGCACTGATGAGGGTCCTGCTAGAGCTCAGTGTCAGGTGATTCGAGCAGCAGACGGCCCGTTCAGCTTCTGCCAC
>SRSE01000030.1:0-227341 GCA_005024645.1 Planiliza haematocheilus | reverse complement strand
CCGTGTTGAGGAATCACTGAAACAAACAGAGCGCCGTTACTAGGACGTCCTGATCCAGAGTCAGGACGGAGGCGTCCCGTCCCGTCCCGTACCTGCTGACGTCTGGATGCGGGCCTTCCCCTCCCTCTCAGACTCGATCATGCGGAGGCCTCGCTCCACGTAGCTCTGGAAGAACTGGGAGGTGTTCTTGAGGAAGGGCTCCAGGTCTGCGTCTGAGTACTTCTGTTTGTACTCGTAGAGCTCGGTCAGACCCTGAGGACGATTAAGCTCCACGTTAGAAACCACATGTGTCAGAGCTTAGTGGGACGTCTGAGGGTCAACAAACCTCTTTGGTGTTCTCCTTGGAGCCGATCTTCTTGAAGATCTCAGACAGGATGTCGCTGACCTTGGCCTTCGACATGCGGTCGTCCTGACAACGAGACACAACAACAACTACAATGAGGCTCAGCTCAACACACGCGGGCGACTGCAGAGTGTCTCTGTCGTGTCTCTGTCGTGTGGTTGAGTGTCTCATGTCGTGTCTTAAGTGTCTCTGTCGTGTCTTAAGTGTCTCTGTCGTGTCTTAAGTGTCTCTCACGTCGTCGAGTGTCTCCGTCACGTCGTCGAGTGTCTCCGTCACGTCGTCGAGTGTCTCCGTCACGTCGTCCAGTGTCTCTCACGTCGTCCAGTGTCTCTCACGTCGTCCAGTGTCTCTCACGTCGTCCAGTGTCTCTCACGTCGTCCAGTGTCTCTCACGTCATCCAGTGTCTCTCACGTCATCCAGTGTCTCTCACGTCATCCAGTGTCTCTCATGTCGTTCAGTGTCTCTCATGTCTCTCATGTTGTTGAGTGTCTCCTTCATGTCGTTGAGTGTCTCAGATGTTATTGGGTGTCTCTGTCGTGTGTCGAGTGTCTCATGTTGTTAAGTGTCTCTCATGTTGTCGAGTGTCTCTCATGTCTCTCATGTTGTTGAGTGTCTCTCATGTCTCTCATGTTGTCGGGTGTCTCTCATGTCGTTGCGTCTCACTAACCATGCGCTGGCCGCTCTTCTCGTTGCCACGGTCACTCTTCTGTCCCGTCAGGTTTCCAGAGTGTTTGACGACTCTCCTCAGATGAGCCTCCAGCTCTGACTCGTTACGGTTCTCTATCATGGACAGGTGATCCAGGATCTGATGGACCAGTGAAACCAGCATTAATACCATCAATGGTTTAGAGTCCTGCTGAGGACATCTGTTCATCTGCTCTGGTACAGAGATAAACCCTGAGCTACCTTGGCCCCCGTTAGTTTGCAGAGCGTGTGCAGCAGCGTCTTCAGGGTCCGATGGGGGACGTCGTTCTTCAGCTGCTTCAGCTTCTCTTTGGGGAAAATCTTCATGAAGTTGTGGACGTCCAGGAGGATCCGGTCCAGGTTGATGCTGTTGATGGTTTCTGGGAGGAAGCGGATCATCCTCCAAAGACACTGAGGACACAAAGACAGGAGGGGACAGAGGACAGGGGGACAGGGGTCAGACTGAGGCTCAGGTCACATTTGGTTCTGATCCAGAGCTGGAGTGGTCTTACCTTCATGACCAGCTCAGAGAACATGGGAGAACCAGCCGTCGTTACCAAGGTGTCCTGGAGGAGAACCAGCAGAGCACTGCAGAGAAGAGGAGGAGGAGGAGGAGGAGGAGGAGGAGGAGGAGGAGGAGGAGGAGGAGGAGGAGGAGGAAGAGGAGGAGGAGGAAGAGGAAGAGTTTAGATATGACCACATCTGGAGAGAGGAGCCCAGACTGAAAGCTTTAGGAGGCCACGTTAGATCCATCTATAATGAAACATTTCAACTGATTTTACTTTTAAACCGACTGAAGGAGGAAGAGGAGGAAGAGGAAGAGGAGGAGGAGGAGCAGCATCTAGTCAGGGAGCATCTGTCGTTCCCTCTCACCTGATCATGTTGGTCTGGTCTGAGTTCTCCAGGACTCTGATCACCAGCAGGTTGACAGACCTGATGACCTGCGTCCCGTCCTCGATGTCCTCCACCCGGCTGTCCAGCATCAGCGTGATCAGGCCGTGCATCAGGTCCTTCAGCACCCCCATGGACGCCTCCCTGGCCAGAGCCTCCATGGAGAACAGCTGGAGGACACAAAGCAGAGGACCCTCAGAGACAGGCCTCCTCGCCACGTCCCCATGGAGACAGTGGGCGGAGACTCACCGACAGCATGTTTCCTATGATGCAGCTGTAGAGCTTGATGATGTCCCTCTTGTCCAGACGCTCGTCGGCCATGTGGGTGCTGTAGATGAGCCTCAGCTGCATGAAGGTGGCGATCAGGAACTGGTCTATGTGTCCAGACATGACCTCGGCTTTGTCCTCCTGACGCAGGACCTCATCAATCTGCAGGAGGACAGGGAGGACGAGGACAGAACATCAATAGAGGAGGAGGAGAAAAAGAAAAGAGGAAGAGGAAGAGGAGAAAAAGAAAAGAGGAAGAGGAAGAGGAGAAAAAGAAAAGAGGAAGAGGAAGAGGAGAAAAAGAAAAGAGAAAAGTGGAGGAGGAGGAAGAGGAGGAGGAGGAGGAAGAGGAAGAGGAAGAGGAAGAGGAAGAGGAAGAGGAAGAGGAGGAGGAGAAAAAGAAAAGAGGAGGAGGAGGAGAAAAGAGGAGGAGAAAAAGAAAAGAGGAAGAGGAGGAGCATCATAGACCGACCTGAGCCAGCGCCTGGATGCTGGTGTTGATGTCTCCACTCGCCACCTGAGAGATGACGAAGTTGATGGTGGAGGCCGTGCTGTTGTGGAGGTCGTCAAAGTGAGGAGACACGGCTCTCATCCTGTTAAAGACAAACGGGTCAGACCTTCATCATCATCATGGGGGGGGTTGGGTTAGGGGGGTACGGGTGGGGGCTGTGCGTACTTGGGCTCTGGGATCATGATGGGCTCCAGCAGCTCGTCCAGCTTGTGTTGGACCAGGTCCGGCAGGTCACACACTCGGCTCTGGTCCATCTCGATCATGTCCAGGTCCAACTGGAACTCCTTGGGGATGGACGGGTGGGACGACTCGCTGTGCTGGGCGTTCTGACGGGCTTGGCTGGGCGGGGACAAACAGAGGGGGCGGGGTTTAGACCGGTGTGCTGTCGATCGGTGCCGCTCTGCTCCCGTCCCGACTGGACCAGCCCAGATTCATCTTTACTTTGATTTAATGTTTTAATTAGAGGAGGAAGATGAAGAGGAGGAGAAGAAGAAGAAGCTCCTCTAGTACATTGAGCTGCACTTTAAGAGTCAAACTTTTCCTGAGGACGATGTGGACCCAGTCTGAAGAGGAGCTGATGGACACTGATCTGAAAACAACATGAAGAGTTTGTCTCTGAGAGGAAGGAGGACAGCCACGAGGACGACTGGGACTCAACATCTAGAACACGTCCTCACACGTCTGCAGCTGAGATGATATAGTAGGGACAGCTCAGGACGGAGACAGGAGCTATGTCCTCTGGTGTCTTTATGTCCATCATGACCATCAGAGACCTGGTTCCTCTGAGGATGAAGCTTCAGGGTTCAGGTCTAATCTGAGTCTTTGTCTCTAAATAAATCAGATGTTCTCATGTGAGTGTTTCCATCGTGCTGCTCATGATTCTACTGACCACATGATGGCGCTGCTGCTCATTTACAGACTCATCACTTCTTTCTATCCATCCATCCAGGTTGTATTTTAACTGAACCATTAGCGTCTTAATTAGCGGTGTAGAGCTAATGAACAGAGCTAGCAGACAGGTAACAGGTGACGCTGTAGAACTAGACTCAATAGAGACAAACATCTGCTCTGTTAGTTATTAATGATGTGAAGCTGAATGTTTGTAGCAGACGACACAACAACATCCACAGACAGACAGCAATGGGTTTAAAGCTGGACATTAGTCTGCTTCTGTTTATTAGTCTCATTAATGACAGCAAGGACAAGGAGGACCAGGAGGAGGACGAGGACGAGGAGGACAAGGAGGAGGAGTTGGTACTCACATCCTATATGTGCGATACATTATTCTGCTCCGGAGAGGAAGGCAGGCCGAGCAGAGGAGGAAATATCACACAGGAAGAAAGATGAAGGGTTAAGAGACAGACAGAGACAGAGAGACGGACGGAGAGACGGCGCTAGCTTTGGTTGCTCTCACAGACTCTTTCCTTTAAAGCAGCAGCTGTGAGAGCAAGACAACATGCAACGAGTCAAGACCAGAAGAGAGGGACAGATTAGTACGAGCCAACAATCAAAGTGATGTGAAATGAATCTGATCATCAACACGATGGACGTGACAGAGACAAGAGAAGACGCTGACGTAAGAGACGTTTCATTCCACATTCATGACCTTTAGAGACGGTTCAAGGTGGAACGGTACAGAACGATTCAGTTTAAAATCATTATCATGATCTCCTGACGACTAATCTGTGTAAGAACCTTGTTTCTACCAGGTCATGTACCGTTACACCTCTAGATGGTGACGTTTATACTAAACCAGTCGTCTTCATTTACTGATTTATCCTCTAACAGAATCAGACTCTGCTGTGTGTCACTGGATTTCCCTCTCATGCAGTGAATTCCTGCTCCTCAGTGATAAACCCTCATCTTTTCATTCAGGCAGAGTCACAGGGCACCTACTTGAGTTTGTTGGGGTCTTCCTGTGCAGGTTTACGGAGGAAGGTCCCGTTGGGGTTTGATGGATGCTCCCTCTGAGATCTCTCCGCCGCGCTGGGCTTGGCTGGAGCCGCCGCCGTCTTCTTAGCAGATCGTTTGATTCTCTCCTCCAGCATGCTCATGTCCTTCTCAGACAACTGGACACAAGAGAAAATAAATCAGGAACATCTCCAGAACCATCAGGTCCACGTTCATGACCCTGGTCTCTATGAGAGGATCTACAAAATCCTACTGATCCCACTACAGGAGACAGTTTACACACAAAAAAACCATTGAGCTCATTATACAATCCATAAAAGTATCAGTGCTAAGCTAACCGTCACTACTAGACGACTGTATTGTTTATTATGTGCAGTACCACCATTAATCCACTAGATGGAGACAAAGGAGCATGAATGAAACTGAGTCAAGTCACCATGTGGTGGATATCTGACCTACCTGGCTACCTGGCTCTCTGCTAGCTGAGGCTAGCTGGTTTGAAGCATTTAAAGTAGTAACAGGTCATGTGTTTAAAGCACGCGTCTCTTACATTTCCAATTAGTTTGTAGACCTGATCCCCACAGACGTTGTAGACGGCCACCACCGTGTTGAGGGCAGCGTTGCGGACAGACGTGTCTCTGTCTCCGATGTGGATGGCGATCTCCTTCAGGGACTTGGCTGGAGTCGGCTGGCAGACGTTCATCCCGTAGCCCTCGATCAAACAACCCAACTCCTCCAGACACTCTGAGGAAAGCACAGAAACCACGGCGTTAGGAGGACGTGACCTCTGACAGGTCTGCTCATTTCTATGAACCATCTGAGGAGCGCAGACGTCATCACTTGTCATATTTCTGGGGACGACGATCACAGATTGAGATGATTTGGAGGACGACGCTGGGAATGGACCTACCTGCTCTCTGCTTGGAGTTCTTGGACTTGGTTCCGTCCATGAGGAAAGGGAAGACCTTGGATGCAGGGTAAACCTTACACAGCATGTTCAGGATGGCACGAACATCTTTACGGACCACATCCTTTGACTCTCCGACCTGAGGAGGAGGAGGAGGAGGAGGAGGAGGAGGAGGAGGTCAAACACAGAAATGACAGGATCTCTAAGTGGTCTCGTCAGATCACCGTCCCGTGTTCTCACCTTCAGTATGAGGTACGGGACGAAGGAGTTGGCCTCGTACTCCGTCAGGTGGTAGTTCTCTCGGTTCAACATGACAAACAGCAGCTTGAGATACTCCAGCACCTTCATCAGGACCGTGGTGTTGGTGTCAAAGAACCGCAGGGTGAACCACTTCAGGATCAGGTCCAGGCAGCTCAGGGTGGCGTCGCTCTCGCTCTCCAACCGCTGTCAAACACAAACTTTATGATTAAACCGGCCTCATCCGGACACAATGAGATCACAGCAAAGGTTAACAACAGAACCAGGCCCACTCTCCATCCGGACATGAGGAGAACCAATGAACCCAAAGGTTCCACGTTGGGTTCTTAGTCTCGGTACAGTTACCTCAATCATGACCCCGATGGCCTTCACGTGTCTCTGGAAGTCAAAGTGAAACAACTCGTCCTGCAGCCATTTTGCAAAGCAGGTGGACATCTGAGTCTTCAGCTGCTCCACGTATTCATCTCGAGGCGTCATGAAGTTCCACTTCAAGATCTGAAACAAGTAGAAAGTCACATGATTACATCAGTGAGAGTAAAATGGACCCTGCAGCGCCCTCTGCTGTGTAGACGCTGGAAACTACAGCTTTCATTTACACCAACCGGCCACTTCATTAGGTACACCAGCGAAACAGTCCTGCTCTAAGGCTCCATGAAGGTTCTGGTGTCCAGCTTTAGTTTCTAGTGACACTGATTCTACTGTTTTCATTTTGTAGAACTACTGAACTGACACGTGTTCCTAATATTTTGACACTGTCTAAATAACAGGAACACTGAGTTCATTAGTTTTACCTTCAGCTGTTTCTCCTCTTTGATCCTCTGTTCCTTAGCGTTGGGGATGAGGATGAAGATGGGCCCAGACCTGTCTTCATCATCCTTCTGGCCTTTGGCTGCAGGCTTCTTACCAGCAGGACCCTGAGAGAGGAGACAACGTCCCAGTGAGAGACAGAATCACTGAACCACAGTCCTGACGGGGTTTTAATTTAACTGGACGCAAGAGGAGTAAGAGACGGAGCAGGGACAGGAGAGGAGGTGGTGTTAAAGCTGAAAGGATCAGAAACACTGAGATCTGACGCACATGCAGTGGAGACCAGAAACCTTCACGTGTCCTTTAACGTCTCTTCAGACCTTCAACATCAACATCCTGATCAGTCTGGTCTCACCTGCTCTCACCTGTCCATCCACCTGGTCTCACCTGGTCTTAATCTAAATGTGTCTCCACATGCGTCCCCAGCCAGCTCTGAGATCTGATCTCAGTGTGTGTGTCTGTAAATGAGCAGCAGCGCCATCATGTGGTCAGATCAGTGTTCACACCTGGACCTGTTTAACCTGGACTCTAGAGACCTGATCAGGGTTCACACCTGGACTTGTTTAACCTGGACTCTAGAGACCAGATCAGTGTTCACACCTGGACTTGTTTAACCTGGACTCTAGAGACCTGATCAGGGTTCACACCTGGACCTGTTTAACCTGGACTCTAGAGACCAGATCAGCGTTCACACCTGGACCTGTTTAACCTGGACTCTAGAGACCAGATGAGTGATGTTGATGAAGGTCTGAATGAGTCCGTTTCCTCTGTAAACATGCATCACGCTGAGCTTTAGTGTCTCTAATGTTTTCCACTCTGTGACTAAGACTCTGCTGCATGTTCGGTGTATTTTCATTAGTGATTAGAGACACAGAATTAGACGGAGCCGGGTCACGGCCCAGAGAAGCTGGACAGGGGTTAACATCTGTCCAGCTGACAAGTGTCCTCTGAGAAACTCTGCCGGACACAAAGACAAAGACATGCTGGGCTGAGTTTGGTCTGGAGGACGTCCTGTTGGTCACATCTACCTGTTGACTGCCAGCAGCAGCCTTCCCTTTGCCCGGGGGCTTTTTACTACCATTACAGTCCTTGTCCTTGGAGGGAGGGGGAGGGACGGGTTCCTCGGGAGGGGAGGGAGGCTGGGTGAGTAGAGAAACCACATCATGTTTACACTTTATAAACAATAAGTGGTTCATGGAGACAAGAAAACAAAGAACAAACTTAAAACGTACATGGATGATGTGAATAAACTGGATTTAAACCAAAACGGTTTCTAAACGAGTGGAAAGCTTCAGTCTGGTGTCGCACAGGGATCACAGGGATGTCTAATATAGGGACTGGGGCCCAAAACCAGGCCACCAGAGGATCCAATCTGGTCCAGAGGATGAATATAGTGCACAAAATGACAGAGACATTAACTGTAAATTTAAAGTTTAATGCTGAGGCTCTGAGACCCAGAACTAAACAGCTGATACAGCAATGAGCAATGAAAAAGTATTTCATTAAATGTTTAGTTCAGTAAATAAATGAATGTGGCCTCTAGTCAACATAAACAGTTTGATGTGTGGATCTCAAACAGATGACGCCACAATCTCCAGATAATTCTATTCGATCCCACATAAACCAGGGTCATATCTGTTCTACTTTATGTGATCAGCTGATCAGAGCATCCTTACAGACGACTAACTGATGCAGAGCCGTTTTATTCTCTGCATCTTAATGAAACCCAGATGACAGTCAGCAGACTCGTATAAAACCAGGAGAGGATCCAGGCTGACGTACCTTCTTTGCAGCCACTCCTCCTCCTCCTCTGACCTTCTTCCCTTCAGGTTTACTATCCACATCCTCTGCAGCTGGTGCAGACCTGGAGGCTGCAGAGAAACACAAACCAGCTAACGTCAGTCCAGTCTGAGTTTAGTCCTCAGTGTCTGCAGGTCAGGTTTATGATCATCGTCTACCTGAAGCAGCTCTGCTCGTCTCTCCAGATCCTTTCCCTCCTCCAGCTTTGGCCGGAGCTGCGGGTTTCGCCGGCATCACTGCTCGGGCCTTTTCCAACATGGCTACCACCTGATCCTTGGAGGCGGGCTGGAGGGAGACAGGAAGTCATGAGTCACCGCTGGCTGGCTGCAATGAAAAGCTTTTAGTGGTGCATCCGTTTCCGTACCTTGAGCTTCCCGGTGGCCTTGTGCATCTTGTCGTAGCTCAGGTGCATCATGAAGGTGGGCAGGGCGTCCTGGGCCTTCTTCCTCACGTCTCCGTTCCTGTCCTCCAGGCAGGCGTACAGCTGAGGGATGCACAGCATCAGGTCTCCAGGTACCGTCCTCAGGGTGGGCAGCTTCTCCGCTAACCAGCCCAGCACCTGGATGATGAGACGGAAAGAACCAGGGATTCAGACTGAATATTTGTGGAGACAGTACTTGATTAGGTTTAGTCCACGACGTTTAGTTCAGAGCGACAATCAACCATCAGATGATTCAGATACGATGTCTGACTATCAGCTCTTCTATAAATGAGACGGTAAAGAGTTTATTTATCGTTGCACCTCCTGTCGTAGGAAGGGATTCTCCCTCTTCAGCTCGTCAGACAGATCTTCTCCCTCCAGCCAGTCCTTCATCCCGGTCTGCTCCACCCAGGCCTGCAGAGTGGTCAGGGCAGCCGCCCTCACGTTGGGCTGCACACAGACACCAGGTTAGTTTCAGTTTTCCTGTATCTGGTTTGATTGATAAAGACTCGTCAGCGTCATCCTTACCTTGCTGTCTCCCAGCACCGTGATAACAGGGAAGCCCAGAGCTTTAACGTGCTGCTTCAGTCCTGGTCCTATGGCCGTAGCCAGCTGCTGCAGGATGGTCAGAGTCTGCTGCACCTGGACGACGATGACGGACAGTTTGTTTTAGTCTGAGACCTCTGCTCCATGTGATCCTGGTCTGTGCAGCCAGTAGCGTATCGTAGCTTAGCCTGTGATTACTTTCTACATGATGATGATCACTGAGCTCAGTCTTTACTCTTTAAATGAACTGAAACCGTGTGAACCAGTAGCGACGTCCAGCCTTAACCAGTGAATCTAAACTATTAAACATAAATACATTTCTGATCTCTCTTCATGGACGTGTATAAACAAGCGTTCTTCCTCACCAGGATCTTGTTGGAGTCGCTGAGTCGTCCCTTCAGGGCCAGAGGAAGCTCTCCCAGGTTGGCTGTGATGAACTTGGCCTCAGAGATGACGGCTGCAGCCTCGTCCAGACCCTCCTTCCTGATCTTCCAGTTCTTGTCACCGATCTTAGACACAAGGTCAGATGTGATCTTGTCACTGGGAGAGATGAGGAAGAGGAGGAGGAGTTAGGATGAAGCATTTCACCATCAGTCAGAAGCCTGAAATAAAAGCTGGAGTCAAATTGTCTCACACAGATTCTTCTTCTTGAAATCAGTCGTCCCAGTTTGTTACCTGATGTCTGTCCGGGGCAGTAGATCCATGATGTCTTGTCCTCCTCCTCCTCCTCCTCCTCCTCCTCCTCCATCTTCGTCCTGCTCGTCTCCATCATCACCTTCATCATCTGCTGCCGTTTTCTTGATGCATCTGATTGGAGCTGGAGGAGACTGACCCTGCATCTGTTAGAGAGAGACACAAACATTTAACCTCAACTCAGATTTTATATTTTCCTTCAGTATCGTGTTAAACTCTTGTGTGCACATTTTCCTTCTTTCTTCTAATAAATTATATTTAACCATCAACCACCCAGGTTCAGTATTACTGAGGATCTTCATGCCTGTAAACACGTCTCTGTACCTTCTCAAACTCGGCGTCTATCTGAGCGAGGAGAGCCGGCTTCTCGTCTTCAAAGAACATCCTGAGAGGAGCTCCCATGTAGAGGTACATGACGCCCAGCAGAGCGATGGCGGCCGTCCGGATGGCGGGGTTGGTCGCCCCCAGAGCCGTCTTCACATTGTTAATGAAACCTTTCACGTTGATGCTGAGACGGGAAGAGATAAAAGAAATGAGTTTTTAGTTCATTCAGGTTTAAAGCTGAAGCTGAACATCATAACCTGCATGAAGGGAAGATTTACTGCAGCTACATTAACTCTGATATAACAGAGAAACATCTATTTTAGAGTCCAATAGAAGCACTAACAGATCTTTAGATGACATTTATAATCATTTCTACATCATATTTAATACGTTAGATATTTATTGTGATTTACTGAGGAAAGTAAAATAAAATCTTCAGAAGTAATTCAGGACTTTACCCGGCGAAGCCAAACTCCTTCATGGCATTAGCGAGCCAGTTCAGACTCTCCGCCTGGTTTTTTGGGTTCTTCTGTGAGAACGCCATCGACACGACCTGGAACATAAAACAAGTTAAAATCCACCATGGTGTTTGCTGGATGAATCTTTATTTTCTGAGAATAAAAAGTGTCAAACCTGCTCTGCGGTCCACGGCAGCGTGCAGGCCTCTCCGATGGCCGTCAGTCCTTCTTTGGCGTTGCCGCCACATTTGACGTCTCCGACTTTGTCCACCAGGCCGTCCAACACCACCAGGGCAGACGTCTTTGAGAAGCGTCCTCTCTGAGCGACCAGAGCCACGACGTGCAGCTTCATCTGCATCACCTGCACCAGAGGAGACGAGCCATCAGAGCTGGTACCAGATCAGTGTCAGTGCTGCTTATTGATCTGGTCCTGATCAGTTTTCAGTGTGAATGAAAGTAGATCACTGATGAGGAGAGGTAACCCCTCTGATCAGGACGTCTCTAGATGTTTTATTATCACATGCACGTACCTGGAAGTTGGTCTCCTTCCAGCCTGGTTTCTTGGCCAGCATCCTGACTAACGCCTGGCAGGGCATCGTGGTCTTATCCATCGTCTCCACGGCCTGAGAGACGACACAGATCCACACGTTTATACTCATCATCACTAACCAGGCAGCAACAGTTCAAACACGGTAACTTATTATTATCTAATACGTTAATTAAATGTCAGATAATAATGAGATGAGGATCTAAAGGCAGAGCTAATAATAGCTGATATCATAATCTCTTATATGAAACCATTTGACATCATGAAGAACATCAGCCAACAAACGTTTAAAGTGATTAATCTGAAATGAAGAAGCCTTTACCCTCTGGAACTCCTCCATACTGGCCAGCCTCTCCTTCCAGTTGGCCGAGTCCAGCTGCTGCAGACAGGAAGCAGGAAGTACACCTGCCGCCAGGTCCTCACACGCCTCCGGCTGATTGGACGACACACACACACGTTAGAGTAGACACACCCCCAGAGCAGCACAAAGAGGAACTAGTTAATGAGGAGAAACCTGGAGCAGAACCAGGTGCTATGGAGGAAACATCTGCTCGAGGCCGGAGATGAAAACACAAACTACACAGTAGAAGTGTTTCTGTTGCAGCAGGTTAACCCACATATTAAATGAAGTCCAGTCCTCTTTAAATGTAATAAAAACATTTCTTTAAACTGGTCGTGGTCTGGAGTATTTTCTCATTTCTTACCGACAGCTCCGTCTCTGTGAACTCTTTACTGTCAGACGTCTTCTTGGCTTTTCCAGCGGCTGCAGATGCTGCTTTTCCTTTCTTAGCTGGACCTGCAGACGGCTGCAGAGAAGAGACAGGACATCATTCACAGGAGCAGGACAGACACCTTGGTTTTATTCCTGTGCGTCGTCCTCAGCGTACCTTGCTGGCAGCAGCAGCCTGGGTCTTCTTAGGAGGACCGGAGGATTTAGTGGGAGCTTCAGCTGCTGGAGCTGCTTTAGCTGCAGGCTTCTTCTCCACGGCTCCACCTCCTCCTGCTGCCTTCTTCGCTCCAGGAAGCTCCACTTTATCAGCAGACTCCTTAATCTGTTGTTCATGAACGGACCCTGGTTAGCAGTTTATTTAAAAATAAAACATGAACCAGTGCTGCGTCCTCCGTCATCTTTACCTTATCCACTTTGAGTTTATCCAGGTCGCTCAGGAAAGGGTTCACGGCTCTCTCCCCCACCACCTTCATGGCCGTACCCAGAGCTTCAAAGGCAGCGTCTCGGACCTCAGGAGCCGAGTCGTTCACTTGCTGCAACGGAGGAAGAAGACAACGTCAACAAGAGGTGATCTCAGAGAGGTTTCATCTTGATCTTAGCTCAACCAAACCACTTAAAGAATGATGTGTAGATAAACGTCCAGAGAGGGACACAGCAGAATCTGTTCTTACTGACTGAAAACCTGGACGCTCTCCTGTGATGACTGATCTAATGTTTTAGTTTGGTACCTTGAGGAGAGCAGCACAGAGAGGCTTGAGGACGCCCTTAGGCAGCGTGGTCTGGTTGCAGTGTCTGAAGGAGCGGGCCAGAAACAGAGACGCCTGCTGCTTGATGGACGGGTTCTTGTTGTCCATGACGGCCAGGACGTCCTCAGACAGGTTCTGCAGGGTCGTCTGTGAGGAGAGGAAAATAAAACGACAAAAATAGAACGACAGACGGACACTTTGATCATGTTCAGGAGAATCTCTTTCCTAACTTGAAACTGAAAACTCTAATGATTTGTTAGTGGATCTAATCTGGACCGTGTGAATCGACTGATCCCTGATGAAGACGATACTCACGGTGAGGAAGATGGCGTCGATGGCCTCCTGCAGCGCCTGAACAACCTGAGGCTTCTTCTCCTTGAACTTCTCCAGAATAGTTGGAACCACCTAAAAGAGAGCGAGCTCCAGTCAGAGACGACGTCCAGAACCCAGAGAGGACGTCCTTCATGTCCTCTACTCACCTGTCCAGCATACGTCCCAAACTTCTTCCTGAGTCCACTGGCCAGTGCTGCCAGACATTTAGCCGCCAACGACACCAGCATCACGTTGGCGTCTTTTCCAACAACCTGCAGGACAGAACCAGAAGCAGAGTCACCACAGAGTCACAGAGTCCCTCCAACATCTTTACTTTAAGAGACAGGTCTGAGTCTTCACCTTCTTCAGGGCTCTGACCAGGTCTCCATAGTCTCCGTTCTCTAGTTTAGGGTTCTTGGTCAGAACCTCGACGGCCTCCAGAGCTTCCTTCCTCTCCTGCCACTTTTTAGCTTCCTGTAAAAACACAGAGTCACTTTGGTTAAGTTTGAGCTTTTTAAAACCACATGGCTCCTCAGTTATCAGCCTCACAGATGAACAGGGTTCAGGTCAAAGAGAGAGAAGAACCATCACTGACTCTTTTCCTCCTCATCTTAATAAACTTACTATCTTCTCATAAAAGTCTTTTGGCATCTTGGACAGAATCTCTACAGGTTCCAGCAGCTCGTATGGATCCACAGCCACCACCGCCTCCTCCTCGTCTTCTCCTGGAGGAAGAGGAGGAACAGGATTTAATGAGTTTAACTCCTCATTAAGGTTAAAGATAAACCACCGTTCAGATGTTAAACCCACCATCAGACTGGTCTCCTGCTTGAGCTTGTTGCTGCTCAAACTTTGCCTTCAGGTCCTGCTGAGAGCGAAGGAACCTGGTCTGCTTGGGAGGAGACGAAGGCAGCTTCACCCACTCCTCCTCCAGCTCCTTCAGCTGTAGAGACAGATCAGAAAGGCCTCGTTCACTTTCAGTCGACTGGTGAAGCTGAGCATTAATAAGGACGGTGTGTGAAGGAGCCTCACCTGTACAGAGTTGATGCTCTGCAGCGGAGGCCTCAGAGCGTCTCTGATCCACTTGTAGATTTCTACCGCGAGCAGCTTGGCCTCGTCTCTCACCGCCTTCTCTCTGGACTCAAACTGTTTGGATAAGACCTTCACCACCGGCTTCAGCGTCACGACCTTAGACCCAAACTCACTGTGGGAAGAAGACGACACAGTCAGAGGTTAAACCCAGACGGCAGGTAGACGACTAACGGATATTACTGGGCAGCTTTTATCAACAAGGTCACTGCTCTTCTTCTTCCTCCATCGACTGTTAGCTGTTACCTGTAGACTCATCTGTCAACATGAGACGGTTTTATTTAAATGTTGAGTCCTGAGACACGTGGTGTAATAAGTGTCTCCTGCAGAGGGCAGTGATACGACTGTGAGGGTGTTAGAAACCTTTAGCAGCGCTTAGCATCGTAGCATGAAGGTTCACAGTGACTCTCAGATATAAAGGTTTATTATTCAGTGACTGATCAAAGTCACAGTAACAGACCTGAGAGCCTTCCTGAGGGTCTCCAGGCACGACACCACTATCTTGGGGTTCTTGTTGTCCAGGCCTTTGAGCAGCTCGTCCTGAACCACCTCGGCCTTCTCGATCTCGATGTACATCAGGCAGATGTCTGAGCCCAGCTCTTTGGCTCGAGCCTTCGGCTGGTTGAACACTTTGGTCACCACGCCCGACACCACCTCGCCCGTCGTCCTGCAGCGAGGAAGACAAAACACGCGGGACTCAGAAATAAAAACAGCTTGATTTAAAGACACAATACTGATGCATAACACAGCGTCAGGATTTAAAACGTCCAGCTTCACATCAGGCTGTATGAGTGTTTTCAGAGCTTAACAAGAAGATATGGAGGCGACTAACAAGGTGGACTCTTTAAACTACCATCACAGTCGCACACAGCTCGACCTCAGTGGTACAGGGCTGGAATAATCTCCACTTACTACAGTGCTTATTTACATAATTCTTGCTATTTCATTTTTTGTACAATTCTTTGCTTTGTTAATTTTATTTATATTTATACTTTTCTATTTTGGCTGTGGCTTGAATCAGGACCAGAGAACGTCCCAACATGTGCTGAAATGACAAAGAATCCTTGAATCCTTATTGGTTTTATTTTGTACAGAGAAGATCAGATATGTCCCAACAACAACAACAGTCTGCAGGCTGAATCCCCAAAAAGAGAAGCATGTGAACAGGGACGCCGTGATCACAGGGTCTGTCTGAAGCCACTTCAAAAAACAAAATCCCTATTTGAACTCATTTCTATTCAGTGTGGTTATAATCAGGAGTTAACAAAATAAAATCACTGTAACGTGGTTTTATTCCTCATGAAAACATCTGGAACATTTAAAAGAAGAACTAACACGACCCTGATTTACTCTGGAATATAAAACATAGTTTACATAAAGAAATAATCCTTCATTAAAGTCCAGTCGCTGATAACAGAAACCAGAACCAGTCTCCATGTCGCCTCAAAAACAAACATCTATTCACTTTGAGGAAGGACTGGCTCTGATTGGTTGTTCATCTGCCAATCAGAGCCAGTCATCCCTCACAGTGGGAAGCTGTCAGCCTGAGCAGTGATGTGGAGGATGCTGTGAGCCGTTATAGAGCTGATGATACTAATCAGAGGACTCTGCATCGTTCATGATTAAACATCAGAGTCTGTTGATGATGAACCTTTGAACAAACACATGAGACCTGAACTTACTTTCCAGCCACGTGGGCGTTCTCCACGAAGGCCAGGGCGGCCTCCAGGCCTTTGAGCTGAGCCACAGCATTAGAGTCTGTGACAAACTTCTTGATCAGCCCCAGGTACTTCCCCCACTCAGGACTCTTCTCGTCCTCTATCCTCTGAAACAACTTGAGAGCTTCCTCGTAACCGTTGAGACGAGCTTTCCACACCTGGAGGAGACAGAGTTAGACAAACGTCAGGCTTCAGTTTCTGAGAGGGAAACTAAACGCATCCCTCCAGCTCCTGGAGGTCTGAGGATGTGACCTACATTCACAGCAGCCAGTCCTCCACTAGAAACGAATGAATCCTTCAGCCTTTTAAAAAAAAGGTACAAAAGACAAACTGTCTGCTGAGAGACATCAGTAATAAGAGTCTCAGTTGTGGTTTGATGATGCACAAATCACAAAGGTCTTTGTTTGGAGACAAAACGTCTGGACGGTGAAAAAGCAGTGGAGCAGGACACGGAGATCAGACGTCAGACTGTTAAAGGTTCTGTTTCATCTCAACAATAACTCAAGAGAAGAATATAAACAATATAATCTGTAATAAGAATAATTAACTCTGTGCACACAGAGGATTTATGAATCAGCATCAGACCTTTAAAATGAAGATTTATTTATTATTAAATCCAGTCCTAGTTTTCATATTAGAGTTTAAATCCAAACGTGTAGCAGCTCTATCCTGGAGGTCAGACCTAACACTTATTCTCTGATGTTCATTTAGACTGGAATCAGATCATTATTCAGTGATTTGAATGAGTTTGTACTGATCCCAACAATCACTACAGCGACTGTTTCTTATCTAAGTGTAGTGAGCGTCTGCACTAAGTGATGGAGGACGCAGTGGATTACAGGGGAGACATGATGAGTTTAATCCTACACTTAAAGCCCAGACTAACAGGAAGAGACGGATCATTTAATCCGTCTCAGTCTGAATCTAATACATCTGAAGGAGTCTGATACTCCTCCTGCACACTGGCCACTTCATTAGGTACACTAGTGAACGTTTTCTAATTCAACATTAAATCTGAGCCACATCGTCCACAGAGATCATCCAGATGATTTACCACCTTTATAAATCAGATCAGTCATGGAGGAGGATTTATATTAGAGTGCATTCACTAGTATACCTAATGAACTGGACGGGGCGTGTAGAGAACATTAATTACTAGAGGAACACATTTTAACTTCATATCTGATCAGTGAACAATATTCTATCCAACAATTAAACTGTCAGCTTGTTTTAATTATAATCAAAGACACAGACAAATAAAAAAAAAAAAGTTATAAATAAACTTAAACTGGTGTTCACGTGAGCAGCTTGTTTCTGTTATTTAGAATTATTAAGATGCACAAATTGTCTTTTCTCTACAATCATAATATTTAATCTTGTTTTTAAAAATTAACTTTAAGTTCTCCATTTTATTATTTTAGAACTTTTTAACTTCTCACTGCCTCAGGGATCAATAATGTTTAAATGATGTTTTATTTCCCATTGGGTTTCATGCGCTGGTTTCTTTGAAGACATCTAGAGATAATATATGATTTACATCACATGAATAAAATGTATTCTTAACTTAAACACGTCTTTAATTAGTTGTACCTAAAGAACTGATCAGAGAGGCAGGATGAGATGAATGAAACCAAACATAATGTAAGTCTATAGAGAAGAACAAGATCATCAGTGAGTTGTTCACCTTGTGTTCACATTTCTGGTCGATGGGAAGCTTCATCCACTCACTATCGTCCCCCATGGTGACCGGTCGGGGGCTGGGCTTCCCCAAAGAAAATCAGCTGCAAAACAACACAAACAACACACGTGTGGTGAGGTGGTAGTAGCTGATCATCATCCATCAGTCAAAGGCTGCAGCCAAACAACAAACACTGAACGTTTCCTGGAGACAGCGTCAAGGAGAAACATCTTCCAGAGAGGGTTAGGGAGTTTATGGCAGCGTTGGATGAGCAGAGAGAACACAAGGTACCAGCTACCCTCTCCACACTACATTAACTTTGACTGGAAGATTTATTGGACTGAATCCAGTCCACTCTAGGAGAAGACAAGGAAGACAAGGACAGACTTTAGGAAGACACAGGAGAAGACAAGGACAGACTTTAGGAAGACACAGGAGACCAACTCTAGGACATTTAAGACCAGAGAGGGGCCAAAATAACTTGACTAGTACATCCCTAGATATTAATTAAGTTATTCAAGCTTGTTGGCAATTTATTTTGTTAAAACAATCCAGATCTAAATGTTCTTTGGTTTTCAGAAAAGATGAGAAATGAAAATAAAACAGGTTAGAGGCCGGTTGTTTTTGTCTTACTGTGCTGCAGAGCTATTTACAGGTTGGCAGATATGCTACCACTGCTTTTACTGACACAATAATCAATATTAAAAGGATTTATATGTGAGAGACGAGTCCAGAATGAGACTAAAGACACAGGCACCAACAACAAACACACTGCCTTCTTATGTGGGCTAAACATGACACAACCTTATTATTGAATTCTTTGTGTTAACATGTAATTTTAAATGAACTAAGTTACTTGTCCTGAGTCCTGACAGAGAAACATCAGAGAATGTAATTTGTCTAAAGTGATTTCTTTGTCCATTCGCTCACATGCACTCTCTTCCACTTGAAAGAGTAATCATGTGATTGTCTAATGCACATTCAGGGAGAGGCTCTGGGTTCATATTTCACATTGATCCGGTCCAGTCTAGTAAACAGGCTGCAGGACGCCGTCAGTTTGGAGTTGGTCTTATACACACGGAGAAACACAATCCTGGAGCATAAAGCATTTTAAATAACTGGAGGTGTAAGAAGAGTGTGAAAGAAAAAACAAAACTCTGGATGGAAGGAGCACGAAACGCAGACTCTTATAGAAAATGTCAACACAGCTCAGGTTCCAAAAGTCACATCTCAAAATCGATAGGACACTGTCGGATAAAATACAATTAATGAAATAATTCTATTCAGTCCATGAGAAGCTGCAGATCAAGTAGTGACAGATTCATTCAGAATCACAACTACATCCTCAGAAATGATCACACCACTACCACATTATTTAAATTAGGATGTTTGTTACCTAATCAACTGGACAGGGAGGAAATATCACCGAGGCAAACAACACAAACAGTTCCCCAGATGTGTGCATGAGCAGAAAAACAACCATTTGCATTTTTGAACTTCGAACAGAAACAGCAGAATATCTTCTAGGCGTGCACCCTGCATGCACAGCTAACCCAGAGGGACTGCACCCTCATAAACACCCAGTCATGATCTGCTCAGGCCACCGTGTCAACAACTAAACGCTCCACTGGCTGTCAATCATTTAATCCCTTAGTTTACTCAACAGGGAGCGGTCAGCATCCTAACTAGGCGACGCTAGTTAGCTAGTCAGACGTTAGCCAGCTAGCTAACTTAGCAACACAGTGACAGTTGCTAGGTTAGAACGTATCCCCGCTCATTCCGGTTCAAACCGCTTCAGTGGGAAAACATACAAAGAGCTATAGATGAGAAATTTAGTGTTGGCATGTTATCATTAAGCTAAACATTTATTACGTTGAGTAAATGTTGACAGCGAGACCTCATTGTTTGCTAGCGGGTCGGTAACCGTCGTTAGCCACTAGCTAACCCTCCATCCGCGCCAACACACACAGGCCTGACAACGCAGTTCACAGCGACAGCTACGCGTTCGCAACGGCCTAGCATGCTAGCCCCGAGCCTAGCATCAGCGTTAACGGAAAAAAGAAAAGCATTTTTAAATCACCTGTTTGCGTCTTGGTGAGACAATGCGATGCTGCAGCCCAGTTAGATGAGTGCGATAATGAGATCACCACAGCGGAGCACGGCCGAGCTTTATACAAGAACAGCGTCTGTCACACACAAGACCCAACACAACTTCCGGTACAAAATAAAACCCGTCAAGTTCACCGTTTCCCGTCTAATAAAGAGCATCGAATAAACTCACAAATGTGGTGTTTTCGTGATTTCTTTAATGAACCAATGTTTTGGAGTATAGATTCAGTTATTTGTGCGTCTATTTGTGACGTGTGTGCATTTTGCGCTCTTATTTTACACACAAATGACAGCCCACTTCCGGTCTGGTTACTGCTTAATGTGTTTAACTTGGTGCAATTTTTTGAAATAGCTCCAAGGGCGGAGAGACAGAGGAGGGGCGGAGACCGGGGCACCACCCCGACTACATCGCTCCTGTGTTCGGTCACAGACTTTAGATTGAGTCGGTCTACATGGAGAAAGTCTGTCAGACCGAGTAATAACAACGAACACATTCTTACACGTTCACAGCAAACACCTTCACATTCTATTCTTTAGCGATTCATCTAATGGCCTTCCTTGTGTGTCACCAAACGAAGCCACTGATTGGCTGCATTTGAAATACGCCCCGCCCTGAAGATACAAATTTCCTCTGCTGATTAGTCAGCCACGTGCATTGCTCATCATTAGAGTGGATTTGATTGGTTGTTCATAGTAAACCCTCCCTGTCGCTAAAAGACTCAAACCGATATTGTTTGATTTTATATGTTCATTTGATGTATTTTGCAAGTCTTACATGTTTTTAATAAATATATCACAATTAAAGTAGTAACTAAACAGATTATTCTATTATATTATGTATGACATGTTATACATTTATACATTCTGTCATTATTAATTCATCCATCTTCTGTAACCGCTAATTCCTTCGGACCCTTCGGTCGCAGGGTCTACATTATTATTATTACTCAAAATGTATGCGATACCTACCACCATTATTGGCTCTTGTATATCATATTTTATTTTATTTTTTAACCCTTAAACAGGCAACGTGCACCAGGAGATACACACTCTTAAACACCCTGCAGGGTGTGTGTTTGGAGGTTTTCACTAATCATGTTATCATTTATCAAAAGTCTGGTCTAGTATTACCATCTAGATCACATGATTTGGGTTTAGGCTATCTTTTATCATTTCGTCAGCCTGATCACAAAACATCATGGCCGCCAGTGGTGGAGCACCTGCTTCCTTTGGGGTAAGTAATCATATATTAGTCATACTTATTTTCAAACAACAACAATATAAATTCCTAAAATTAATTAGGACATTTGTCTAAACAGTCTGATGAAGAAAAAATGTCCCAACTGTGTTTGTGGTGTTACTTAGCATCTTTTGAAATATATGTATCCCCTGAGATACGTTGCCAGATTAGGGTATAGAAATTTGGTCAATGTGCATTATTCAAAAATTACTTTCAAACTGCAAGGTATGTTAATAATTACTGCAATACCAGATATTATCATGCACAGCTGTGCCTGTTACAACAGTATAACTGTATTTTACTTTAATTTAATTTTCAAGCAGGGCATCTCGACTAAGGAATGAGAGTGATAGAGGAGATCCCTGCAAGTTCTTCTGACAGTTCTATTTAGGGACACTTATATGCAGTGCTTTAAGTGGAAAGAAATAAGTGCCGGTACTCCCCTTATACAACTGTTGCCAGGTAAATTGGGCAGTGGGCGGTCGGTTCCGGCAGATCATTAAGTGATATATTCAAATACTAAAACATGATGCTGATTTTTAAAAAGAAAATTATTTTATTGAACTTTCAACTTTCCAGACAAATTATATTTGTTCACTTGCATGTGGCCCAAGGGAGGTTTTCAGGGGAGCAGTCCTCAAGTAGCATACAGGCTGATGCAGAAGGTAACTAACTGGCAGCCACTCATTCTGTGAGCAAAAATACATTATTTGGTCCTGTGACCAGCAGTCTGGCCATTCTTGTCTTGTGGGGTTATTGTTGACATCACTAACAACAGGTGAGTCAGAAGCCCCCTCTGTGTTAGCAGAAGCGCTAACGTCACTGCTAACTGGCTGCTCTTCACTTGCAAAATTAACGCCTGTCTGTCCTCCTGTGTCATCCTCGCCGTCACCAGTCCGGGTTCTCTTTTGGCCTTTTTGGAGCCACGCCAACATAACGAGGTTCGCTACACCATCTGACTCAGCCGGCAAATGACTAGCGTTGTTGTTTGCATTCAGCGCCGCCGTCCATGAGATTTTACGTCACGTCCTTTCCGACCAGCAAACTCGACTCGCGAGACTTGCTCTCACCATAGAAACCCGTCTTTGTTCTCGCGAGGGGGGAGTGCGGTGCGTACCAGTGCACACTGGGAAATGTAGTTATAGCCATAGGAGTGTGAACCGCAAAGAGAGAAATAGAAAAGGACAGCGTACTGTGAGCCCATGGGAAGTCCCGGTACGCCGTAAAAAGTCCCGGTACGCCAGAGGCTAAAATTGAGAAGTGCCGGTACTCCGTACCGGTGCGTACCGGCCCACTTAAAGCACTGCTTATATGTGCAATCCATACAAATGTATGTATGTAGTAGTTGATGTAAGGTGGAAAAACACAAAATTTCTGTATAGTTGTGATATTTACTGAATGTAGCATGCCACTAACCAGCTAAATTCAGTCCATACTTACTAATAATACCACTTTGTACAAATAACATAACACAGTTATGCATTTTTTTGGTTTTTTTACAGCTGGCGTAAGAAACGGTTTGAGCACCAGTGAGTTCATTGCACCTGATGAGCAGTCTACTCTACGTAGCTACTGCCCAATTTATTGACGAGGATCTCTTCGAAAATATTGTTACATAACAGATAAAACCCAACATCATCGAAAATGTGGACCCATAGAATTTTCTCCAGTGCTCAGCTGTGTATGCATACTTTGAGAAGATGAAATTGTTGTGTTGTTTTGTTTTTATATAATCTTCAGTGCACAGAAAGTTCAATATGTTCATCATGAGATGTTCCGTTTTTGTGTTTTATGAGATTGCTTTGTTACGAGATTACTATGCTGGATTGGTGAAAATGAATAAAATCAACTTTAAAAGTGCTATGCGTAATGTAAATGACAAGGAATACAACACTGTTGAATTTATCTTCATAAAATTGAACATTAATATGATTATCATTTGGGCTCTGTTTATACCTTAATAGGGCAACGTATCCTGGGAGATACAACTCATAAAATCCAAAATATTATATATATATATTTTTTTTACAGTGGAAATATTTTTCTTAGGGCCTAAAGAGATGAGTGATAACATTAAATGATTTTTTGCAACTATTTTTTCACTCCTGCCTGTTTAAGGGTTAAGACAAAGGAGGAACCTTTGTGATCTGTGCCCCTTTTTTCGGGGATTTTATTGATTGCAACTCACAACATCCGGTCGTTTCCATGGAAGCCGAAGCCCACCTACGACCGACAGCTAACATGACAGCTAGGACAACCCCAGAAATAAAATAATTAAAGTACATGTATTCACTTTATTAATGTCACAGTTGTTGAGTTTATTATCGATCATTTAATCAGAATGAACCGTTTTAATTCCACCGTCTCCGCTGAGGAGTATCTCGGTAGGTCCCGTGTTGTTAGCTCAGTTAGCGTCAGTTAGCCCTTTAGCTAACAATGTGTCTGTGTTTGTGTCTCTGTTTGTTTGTGACCCAGCGGACAGTAACGTGTTGTTCTACCTGAGCGATGCTGTGACTCAGCTGCTGGAGCATAAAGAGGAATACACGCAGTTCGGGGTCGTCAGATACTTCGCTGAATAGTACGTTGTCTCCCACATGCTAGCTAGCTAACGAGCAAGCTAACTAGCTTTAGCTGTGTACTCTGGAAACACGGACGTTTTAACTTATTTAAATGACAATGTTTTCTCGAATATATGTAGAATACTTTGGAGTCATTAACATATACACACACAGCACGTCCTGTCCAGTTCATTAGCTGCACATACATGTTGAGTTGATTATCCAGTGACTTAATATTGAGTTAACTTGTAAGTATTAGATGAGTTTGTAGTTTTTTCCAGACTGAAGGCCTCCAGTCAGCTGGTCGTATTCTCTACCAACAGTTTTCTTTAGTCAAACCATCCATCCAGCGTCTGTGTGTGTTTGTAGCTTCAGCAGCGTGAAGAACAGCAACCACGTCCTCTTCAGGGAGTTCAACTACATCAGAGCCACTCCTCATAACAGAGCCTCCTTCATCAGAGTCTTCTGGAGATGCTTCAGGCAGATCGGCAAGAGTGGAGGTGAGCAGCAGACTAGAGGAGCTGATCATCTGTGTTTTGGATAAAATACAGTAAACCAGTAAAGTTCACATTTGAGGAGGTGGACGTGAACTGAAAGTGACTCAGAATGATTAATAATCAAAGTGTTGTGTGTTTGCTGAGTGCAGACCTGCTGTCCATGCTGGAGTACAGGTCTCTGCTGCAGCTGCTGTGTCCAGACTTCCCAGTGGAGACGGTGCAGAGTGCAGCCAGGTCAGCAGGAGGTGGACGGGTTCATTAGAAATGATTTCAGGACAAGATGGAAGAAGAAAGACCAGATTAAAATGATTAAAACTAGGACTGGGTGTCACTACCATCCTCCTGATTTGATTCTTATAGAGATGTTTAAATTTGGAAACGTATGGTTCCAGAGGTTTGTGTCGTCTCCTCCTTCTTCTTCCTCTTGTTTGTTTCATGTGTCTTAGTCTAGCTCTTCTCTGTCAGCTTTAATAAAGACTTCAACACGTTTCATATCATAAGAAAATGATAAGAAACAAAACTAATGAAACTAAAACCAGATGAAGTGTTGAGAATGACTTCTCTTTCTTCTCTGGTTCTGTAGAATCGTTCTGATGGACGACGCCATCGACTGTCTCATGTCTTTCTCTGACTTCCTCTACGCCTTCCAGCTGCAGTTCTACTACCAAGGTACGAAACACGCTGAAAACCATCTGATCTGATCTTTCCTCATCTCATCTCGTCTTGTCTCGTCTCATCTCGTGGATAAAATCTAAACTGAGAGGACGGATGAAGCCCCTGACCACTTCCTGTTGGTTGTGCAGAGTTCCTGGACAGCGTGCTGATGATCTACCAGGACCTGTTGGCGGGGAAGAGTCCCAACACTGTCATCGTCCCCACGTCCACCTCCATCGAGCAGCTCCCCTCGGTGGCGGCAGAGGAGAACGACAAGGAGGAGCAGGACGGAGTGGAGGCGTCCATGCTGGCTCAGTGTGTAGACGCCTTGTGTGACCGCTTCAAACACAGGTAGACGTCCTGTGACTCATTAATGACTGATGGGAGTTAATTAATATTCATGAGTCATTAATGAGTCCGTCTGTGTGCAGCCACCCTCCCAGGTCGTGTATGAAGGACGTCCTGGAGCAGACGGACAGAGTGTCTTACTACGGCTTCCTCATGAGTCTGACCAAACACGACACCATCAACCAAACCATAGGTCAGTACTCCACCCACACATTAACATCTTCATCATCTCCTCCACCTTTAACAGCACCAGGACACACACCTCAACAACAAGTCCTAAAACTCTGAACAGGTTCATCTCGTCCTCTTCCTCTGCAGCTCGTCTCTCAGCCGTCGTAGCATCGGTTTGTTCGTTTAACACTAATGAAGCTTTAACAGAGTCTGAATCCTGTTTGTATCTGCTCCTGCAGGAGCGTTGCCCAGTAAGGCTGAGCTACTCGTTGACCCAGAGATGGACCAGGAGCTGGACAAACTGTGAGGACACAGACATGATTCTGTTTATTCATAGCATGCTAGCAGGGTTAGCATGTGAAGCTAACTGATCCTCTTTCTTACTTCCTGATTGTCTCCGTCCAGAATCGCTCAGATCTCCGTGAGCCCCGGCAGCAACAGCAGCGGCAGCGCGGTGGGGGGGCTGAAGGAGGTGCAGAGGAAGGCCTCCCCCAGGAGGAACATCCACCACAGGAGGAGGATGGAGGTGGAGAGTGACGGCTCCACGGAAGAGACCGACTCCTCTGAGAACTGACCTCTGACCTCTGACCTCTGACCTCTGACCGGTCCACCATTATTCACATCCAGCATGGTGAACAGCATGGCTTTTAGTTCCCAGAATGCTTTGTGTGCTGCACGGCATTCTGGGAACTTAAAGCCATGCTGGTGTCTTAAACACTGTTTCTGTTTATTCTGTTCAGAAGTTTTGTTGTAAATTTATTTTCTTGTAAAAAGATTTAAAAACTGATTCATTTATTTATTGATGAATTATTCCTCATCCATTAATCATGTAACTAATAACTAGGACTCATTTCAAGCTGCTTGATGCTTCATCTAATAACATGCCAGACTCTGTGACGGCGTCATTCAGACTGTATGAAGACAGCTGATCAATGATGTGACTCACTGTGAACAATAAAGATGGAGGAGGAGTTTAATGAATCAGCTCTAACGTCATGATGATCATCAGCTGTAGGACAGAGATTCACCAGCTCACACACTGATTCATCACTGTAACTGAACAATCAACTGTTTTTATAATAATAAGACTAATTAGTGTTCAGTAAGTGATTTAAAGCTTCTTCTCTTCTTTAATCAGCTGACAGAGATAACTTCATCTGGTTGTAAACATGATTTATTGACAGAAACGACCTCCATCAGCTTCAGTCTGTGCAGCTCGTCTTCATTTTACAACACTGATATCATGCTCTGTTACAGCCCACGGCATACCATAATAACTCCTATACAAACATACATACATACAGGATCTATACAGGGGAGATCTATACTGATGACTTATGTACAGCAGAGTCCTGGCTGTTATAGAGCTGGAACACATAGAAAGGACACTTCCTGGTGGAGCAGACTGGTGGCAGTGCACCTCCAACGGGGACAGACCGACCAATCAGAGCTCTCTGCCTGTTACTACCTGAGTGAGGTCATCTGGAGGGAGGAGTCAAGAGGAAACAGGTGAGATGGAGCTGACCTGTCCTTCAGTCTGTCTTTATGGTTACCATGGTTACAGGCTCTGTGATGCTATTGGTCAATGTCACAACACCTGGTCTTAATCTAAATCTGGTCTGCTGTCTCTAATGGATCTCTACCTACCACTGGATCAGAACCATCAACAGCTGCTTGGTGACTTGGAGACATGATCCAGATTTAGGAACCAGATGGAAACACTCTCACATGAGAACATCTGATTTATTTAGAGACAAAGACTCAGATTAGACCTGAACCCTGAAGCTTCATCCTCAGAGGATCCAGGTCTCTGGTCTTTAATGTGACCCAGGACTCATTGTGTGTTCACACTAACAAAGGAAGGAGGTCACATGTGGACTGACACCAGATCAGTGTTCACACCTGGACCTGTTTAACCTGGACTCTAGAGACCAGATCAGTGTTCACACCTGGACCTGTTTAACCTGGACTCTAGAGACCAGATCCGTCTAATAATCAGGTCTGAGTTCAGACTGTACAACCATCTGGTTAATTACTGATGTGATCATGTTGATTATTTATCATCAGAGACCTGGATCCTCTGAGGATGAAGCTTCAGGGTTCAGGTCTAATCTGAGTCTTTGTCTCTAAATAAATCAGATGTTCTCATGTGAGAGTGTTTCCATCTGGTTCCTAAATGTGGATCATGTCTCCAAGTCACCAAGCAGCTGTTGATGGTTCTGATCCAGTGGTAGGTAGAGATCCATTAATATTCTACTGACCACATGATGATCTCCATCTTTGACGCCTCACTCCACAACAAATCTGAGACCAGCTCCTCCTTCCTGATGACATCACACAGGTGGTAAACGATGAGCTCTGATTGGTCGACAGTTTGTGACTCTGTAGTCACCTGATCCAGCTCTGAAGCTCTGAGGCTCCAGTGAACTTCTCTAAATCATGTGACTTCACACTGAGCAATGAAGAGTCATGAGCAAAGATGGCCGCCGTTTCCGTGGCAACGATCAGTACACGCACCACGTCATATTTAAAACAAGATGTTTTGTTGTGTTTGTTTCTGTGATTGGAGACATCGAACAGTTAATACATCATCATCATCATCATCATCATCATCACTGCACCAGAGAACTAAATAAAAATAGAAATAAAAATAGAGGCACTGATTTCTTCTAATGTGAAACGTGTGGCTTCGTTTCCATCGTCTTCACCTGCTTAAATCTCATCACGGTCACTTTGAATCTAAACGTTTGATCCTTGGTCAGGATGTTTTTAGCTCCACCAGCGATCAGCTGAGAGCAGCGTTATGTTTTAACGTCGTGGCAGAACGGAGGGAGCTGCTCTGTTCTCGGTTCTGGATTTGTGGAACCAGGAACCAAACCTGAAGCATCGACTGTTTTCTTACGATCAAGAACCAGATCAACAGTTCGGTTTAGCTGCTAGCTGTTAGCATCCGGACGCTGTGCAGGTGTGACGTGTTCTCATCAGGTCTTTATGAGACTGGCACCAAGAACCAGCTTCTTCAGGTCTGAACTTCTGGTGGAAACGGTTCTAAAGAAGAAACCGGTTCTGTGTTTGTGGAGCTAAAGACGCTAAAAGCTTTGAGATTAAACTGAGATTTAATGTCTGTTGTGTCTCCATCAGAGTGAGAAACGAAGAACTGAAGAAAAAGTCACGACAGACGTTAAAGAACAAGATGAGACTAAGACGTCTGGACCAGAGGACGTGTCCTCCAGGTGTTCAGCTCTAAACAATGATGGAGAGTTTAGGTTATTATAACCTGGAGGTCACATGACTAGTGTCTGGTGATGACCTGATACTCACCTGGACCTGGACCTGGACCTGGACCTGGACCTGGACCTGGACCTGGACCTGGACCTATCCCTGGCCCTGGACCTGGCCCTGGACCTGGACCTGGAGGAACCGACTCTGGTTTTCTTTCCTCATTCATGTTCAGAAAGTCTCAAGACTCTGGAGTCTCTGGACATTAATGGATCATCAGAGAACAATCAGAACAGGTTCCTTCAGGTCCAGGTCCAGGGCCAGGGATAGGTCTAGGTCCAGGGCCAGGTCTAGGTGAGTATCAGGTCATCACCAGACTCTAGTCATGTGACCTTCAGGTGATAAAAACCTAAACACTCCATCATCATTTAGAGCTGAACACCTGGAGGACACGTCCTCTGGTCCAGACGTCTTTATCTCAGGTTTAGTTTCAGATTCACATCAGTTCTATCTTGGACCTCCTCGTTCTATAAACCGTCCTAAAAAGTCTCGTCTGCAGCTTCGACACTAAAATGAATCCATGTAACCTCAGACGACCCTGATCTCAAACATCCTGATCTTTGGTCGTAGATTTGAGCAGGTGATGGAAAGAAAACCCTGAACAGAAGATGAGAGCACAGTGAAGCCCCTACCTCCATCGCTCTGGTCTGAATTGCACGGCGTCACTCGGGCCTTAGAGAATTAAAGGAAACCCTGCGATGAAGGCTTCGCTCAGAAGAAAGAGGAGAGCAGCAGAAAGAGAAAGGAGGCACCTTCACCCTGCAGCAGCAGATTGTCATCGAGTCATCGGGGTTAGAGGTTTAGATTAATACATACGCTGGGGATCTGTGCAAAGAAACGAGGGTTTGGTTTTTATGTGGAAACTTTCAAACTGCAGAGAGAAGCTTCAAGAAGAAGAAGAAGAAGAAGAAGAAGAAGAAGATGAAGAAGAAGAAGAAGCCCTTTCTCTCCTCTGATCCTCAGATCAGTTCGTTCTGCATCAGTAAAGTCGTCCTGATCCTTCTGGTGCTACTGGACTTTGATCACATGAATAAACCTCCATTTAAACGTAGGTTGAACGAATGCAGTTAATTTAATGATCCAGGTAAATAAATAGATTATATGAGCAGCTACATTCAGCTTCTTATTCTACTTCAGACTCATGCAGAGTGCTTTACTTTATTCAGAGTCTGCAAACGTCTGCAAACAGCTTCACGACCTCTTTGAAGAGCTCCAGTGTTTCCTGATAACGTTGTCAGGAGCAGGTTCATTTTAGGAAAGTAACGTTTTTAAATTTAAAAGTTGAATAAATATTTAATTTTACGTTGTGACGTTCCTATAGCTCAGAGTCACGTCTCAACAGATGTTCTCATTTCATTAGCAGGAGGAATCGCATGACAATAAAACGTTCATGGTCCCTGCAGGATGAATCCTGATGGACGCATCATGGAGACTTCAGGCCTCTGGGCGTCGAACATAAAACCACAGAACATCAGAGATCAGGACCCAGACTGAGAGGCTCTGGTGTCTTTGTGTCTCTGTGTGGGACGCTGTGTCTCTGAAGCTGTTTTCTGTCTCTTTGAAGTCGTTTGTGTCTCTGTGTAGATGTTTAGTTGTTGTAGCTTCTCTCTGGAGATGTTGTCATACGTTTGTCGTTGGGTTCATTCTCTTTGTGGTGGTTTTGTCTTTTCATCTGATCTGTGTCTCTTTATAGCAGCTGTTTGTCTCTTCTGAGTTTCTTTCATTGCAGCTGATGTTTTATTATCTGTGTGTCTTTGGTGGTGTGTAGTCTCTTTTGTACGTACTTGTGATCTCTGACTGAGACTCCGGCCCAGAGACCTGGTCCATCACGTCCACGGCTGCAGGACGGACTCTGATCATTAATGTGATGCTGATGGACCTGTCTGAGCTGCTGCCGTCTGTGATCAGTGAGGAGTCACTGCAGCAGCTTCACACATTAAATTAACTTCATTCCTTCTGATAAAGTCTGAGCACAGTAATTACACAACAGTTAAACTGAAGTCTGAAGCGTGTGAAGGTTTAAAAATGTTGTTATTCAGTTTAAAAGTCACAGACGGACTCGAAAGTTTAATAAAGTTCTCTTTAGACGTTTAAATATTTGATTTAAAATATAGTGACTAAATAAAATCCTCACTGGAGCTGGAGGCTGTCCTTGGCACTAGTCTGCTAAGCTAAGCTAAGCTAAGCTAAGCTAAGCTAAGCTAGTTAGCGTTTAGCACCACTAGTTGATCTTTGTTTATTTCAGCTGCAGCGTTTAATCTTTGGAGCATCAAATCATCTCGACACAGAATGAGTCAACTAGCCGTGGCTAATGCTAGCTTAGCTAAACAAACTGGTGTCAGAATGTTTCAGATTCAGATCTAAGCCAGTTTTTAGGACGTGTAATTACTGTGTTTGTCGTCTCTGTGGTTTTATATCAAACACTCGTCTGTACTCACATATAAATGAATGCGTCAGTATTAGACATGTTTGGGTGGACTGACGTGATCCTCTCCATCCGTGTTTATATGGTGACGTGGTCAGAGGAAGGAGCAGCTGAGAAGAGAAGAGAGATCCACCATGCAAAGAAGAAGATATATGGGTGGTGCAGAGGGTGGTGTAAGACCAGGCTTACATGCACATAGTGAGTTCATAGTGGAGGAGGAGGAGGGGACGTCACTCGATGAAGATGTCCTCAGTGGGACAGGAGTAGCTCATGTGCTCCTTGTAGTACTGCTGGAACGCTCTCCTATAGGAAACACAGGAGACTCAGTCAGAACCAACCAGATCAGATCACAGACGATACGGATCCCTCTAACTGAGCAAACACAAAAATAAAGCGTCTGTTCATTCATTCCACATTTAACACACTACTTTTGATTCTCACGGTAATACGGGACAAAGTGTTTCAGCTCAATACGGGACGATGCTGTTTTTTAAGGGACGGTTAAGTAACATCTTGTTTTGCAGAGCAGACCTTTCTCTCATCCACTTTGTTCTTTTGTTTGCACTCTGACAGTGATTCCATCTTAAAAGAACCACATGTCATTTTTACTTTGTCTTGGTGATTGGATGCCTTAACTCCGCCTCACTGTTACCTAGGTAACCTGCAAAACACCGGCGCCACGGCATACTCACGGCAGCATAAGTGAACCGCATCATATCACTGGACACCTGTCACTCACTGAGTTATCATCTGAGGGAACAGTGACGACCACGGATCATCACGGTGGATCTGGGTCTCTTTGTTTTCTGTGTCTCTGTGGACGTTTTCTAACTGACTGACATGTCCTTCTAACGGTCTGTCTAGTTGTTCTGTGTCTCTTTGTTGTTTCTGTCGGCCTGTAGGCGTTATGGACTTTGTTTTTGTCTCTTTATATTGTTGTCTTTCTCTCTGTGGTCGTTTTGTCTCTTTGGATGGACATGTCTTTCTGTGTCGTTGTCTTTTTGCAGCAGATCTTTTTGTCGTCGTTGTGTTTGTCTTTGCTGTTCCTAGTTGTTTTGTGTCTCTCTATGTTTTGTCTTTTATCGTCTGCTTGTGTGTCTTCACTCGTGATCAGCCTCTCCTGTTCTCCAGAGGATGAACCTCTTACCCGACAGACTCAGCCAGAGGATGAAGCGTCGTCTCTGACATCAGCACGTGGCAGGCGAAGCGCTGCTGGTCGGGATGTTTGGTGATGAAACCGAAATATCTGCAGGGACACAAGGACACGTCTTTACTGATGGACACCTGGTGGACAGCTTGTCCTGCACATGTGGACTCAGGGGGGACTCACTTGCTGTGTTTTGGATGACAGCCACAGAATGAGATGTTCTTCAGCTGGAAGAAATGGAAACACTGGTCGCCCTGAAGGAGACGAGACACGAGGACGTTATGACAGAATCTAAATCTGAGACATTCCTCTACTCCTGACTGATATGTAATATTGGCGTCTTTTAAGTTGTTCCATGCTGACGTACTCTATGAGCAGAGTGACACTGGTCCTGGACGCTGATCTTCACCCCCCTCACGCTGACCTCCAGCACACAGGCTGATGGAGGCTGACCTGCTGACCGCCTGTTACACGCCACCTGTTAACAGAAGCATCCGTCAGAGACTCTCAGACCAGACTGTGTCCCGTTATCAGACAATAAATAAATAAACAGGGTACCTGTACCTTCTGCATGGCAGCACAGAGCACATCGTTGCCTCTGTGGATGGGAACCTGAACTGAACCCAGGAATCGAACCAGGAACTGCTCCGTGCAGCCGTCTGTCTGGACTAGAAGAAGAAACAGAGACAACTTCAACTCTTAGTCCCTAGGGGGGCTTAGAAAGACCAGAAATACACCTGGACTAGCTCCATCAGGTCAGTGGTCTCTGTGGACCCTGGTCTCTGTGGACCCTGGTCTCTATGGACCCTGGTCTCTGTGGACCCTGGTCTCTAGGACCCTGGTCTCTCTGTGGACCCTGGTCTCTAGGACCCTGGTCTCTCTGTGGACCCTGGTCTCTAGGACCTTGGTCTCCATGACCCTGGTCTCCATGACCCTGGTCTGTAGGACCCTGGTCTCTATGGATCCTGGCAAACCAGTCACCAAACCATGCTACATATCAGTGCTAAGCTAACGTTTCCTGCTAGATGGCTGAATTGTGTTTATTATCCGTAGTAGCACCATCAGACCACTAGATGGAGACAAAGGACCATGAATGATTCAGATTCTATCAGTCCAGTCACCATGTGGTTCATAGCTGATGTAGAATCATTGATAGACTCTAAAGATAATAAAACTAGATCAGTTATATTTTTTAGATTTGATTAAACACTGAGACAGAAGAGTGTGATTCAAATTGTGTTAGCTGATGCTAGCTGGTTAGCTGATGCTAGCTGGTTAGCTGCTGCTAGCTGGTTAGCTGATGCTAGCTGGTTAGCTGATGCAGCGTACCTAGGTTAAAGTCTCTGGGCACCCTGACGGCGTAGAAGGCTGGGAAGATGCCGGTAGCTCCGGTCCTCATGTTGTAGCCCTGACACCACAGATCCTCAGACTGGTCCAGGATCAAGACCGGGTCGTCCGTCTCGAGGTTCAGCTCATCCGCATGACGAGGGACGAACCTAAAACCAGACAGATAAAGACCATGGATCTCAGCGTCATGTGTTTCTCTGCTGTCACGTTATGTTTTAGTTTGTTCACATGTGTCGACCTGAAGGCGGCTCTGTGGCTCTGCTGCCTCTCCACGCCGTCCAGAACGCAGGAGAACACGCCAAACGAGCCGGCACCTGAGCGGGACAGCGCTGACGTTATTCTCAGCAGCTACAGCTCAAAGAGTTTTATTTACAGCCATCATTTAATGAAAGAACACGCAGAGAGATCTTTTTTATTTAAACTTAAAGACTTAAAGACCAGAACTCTAATTATTCTAAACCCAGCAGACACTGAAAGGGGGGGTTAGTCTTCCTCCAGACCCCCATGACCCTTCACAGGACAAGCAGTTACAGAAGATGAATGAATGAATGAATGAATGTAGATGAATATATTCAGACTGACGTGTTGTAAATGAGAACAAACCTGTGGCGCTGTAATGGCTGCTGTTGTTGGCGAACAGATTGAGGAACTTCCTGCTCCGTGGGACGCCGGCCCTTCCTCCGTTACACTCGTCGTCCTCTGAAGTCGTGGCTGACGTCACTTTAGGCTGCTTGCAGATCCTCGCCACAACTTCCCTCCTCCTCTTCACCTCCTCCTCCCGCCTCCTCTTCACGTCCTCTTCCCTCCTCTTCTTCGCCTCTTCCTCTTCTTTCCTCCTTTCTTGAAGCAGAAAACAGAGACAGGTAAAACTGAGGCTTTCTAAACCGTTGTCTTGTCAGTGGTGTTCCACAGGGTTTAGTACTGGGTCCTCTACCTGTTGCTCTTTTTATTTGATATTAATAACAATCAACTATGCATGGCATGCACATGACACCCAACATAATTTACGATATATCGTCAAAAACATTCTCCACGGTAAGAATATGTCATCCTATGATAAAAACCATAAATTCCCATTGATGACGTATATATGTGCGCGACACACTCGCAGCCAAACACGTGTGGAATATTGACAAAGTGACAATGGTGGAAGGTGGAGCAGATACGCCGGCAGAGAGGAGCTCGTTCCTAAACGAGGCTCCACCTCCATTATCTGGTTTGGTTTTAACCCCTTAACGCCTCAATTGATTCTTCAATTATAGAAAGAAATTAAATATTTGTATTTTTGTTACCACTCCGGCCGGTCCTACCAGAAACTAGTGCTTGCTAAAGGTTCCTAGGATTTTTTTGAATGTGCACAAACCAACATTGGAGTATTACATGCGTTATTTCAGCTGCAGTCTGAACGGAAACAGTGCGTCGTGAATTAGCGACACTAGGCATGAAAGGGTTAAACTGGTGTTTATTTATTTATCATTACCGTGATAAATACCAGAAATGATCAGGATAAATGTTTTAGTCCATATCACCCATCACTAATGCCTAGTACTATATCCAGATGAACATTGTGCACATTATAAAATCCATAAAAAGATTGAGATTTCCTCCATGTTGTTCATACATGTAACTCCTCAGGGAAACCAGTCACCAAGGCATGCTACGTATCAATGCTAAGCTAACTTTCACTACTAGATGACTGCTGCATGGTTTGTTATGTGTAGTTCCATCGTTAGACCACTAGATGGAGACAAAGGACCATGTATGAAGTTTAGTAACATGGCTCTGATTCAGTCAGTCAGGTCACCATGTGGTTCACAGCATCGTCTGACTCCATTATGAACATTATAGAATCTATAAAAAGACATGTCATCTATATCATGTTACATATTTCTGTTCCACGTGGCCTGTAGTAGATTTGATGGACGTATGAATCTATGATGTCATTATAGATTTTCATGTGTGTGTACTCAGCCTGTTTTAAAATGAATCTTCATCACCTTGCTCTCGTGCCTCCCCGCTCCTCTTCCTCTCCTCCTCGTACTCGGGGTCTTCCTCCTCGTTGGCTGACTGATAGACGGTCTCTGTGTCGCTGTCTTCGTTGTGCTCGTTGTAACCGTGCAGACAGTCCTTGAGGTTGACCAGCTCCAGCTGAGCGTGTTCGTCCACCACCAGAGTGTATTTCACATTGTCATAGCTCAGGCCTGCTGCAGATTCACTCTTTGGTACAGTCTGAGTGTCCCTGACGCCTCCTTGCCCCCCCGCGTCCTCCTCTGTCTGGTCCGTACCTGTGTTGCCGTTAACTACGAGGCGGCGGCTCGGACCGTTCTGGACGTTCACACGGGGAGTCACATCTCCCTCCCCCTCCTCCTCACTGATGACTGGGTTGGTTCGGTGGGACAGGGAGGGATGCAGGGGCCCTGGTGGGGGGCCCTCGGTGTCTGAGCTGAGGGACATCCTGTTGGACCCCCCCTCGCTGCTGGACCGCGAGAGGACGGGGGGGTTATCCTGGGTCCTGTCATGGTTTTGGCCTGAGAACGGTTTCAGTCATTACACAACAGGATCATAGCATTAGAGGCTTTAGAGGCGTTTGTTTCACGTCTACAACTAAACTCAGTGATTAGTCACATTCCCTCCAGACGATTAAAACACAAACACAAATATTTAATAGAGACGGATGAACTCACATGAATGTTTCTCTATTTCCAAACCTAAACACATGAACATTACTTCTAACACTGTCCTTATACACTAACATTACTGTGACGTAACGCTGCCCTAATGTAACTGATTGTTCTCAGATTATTCTCAGACTGTCATCAGATTATTCTCAGACTGTTCTCAGATTATTCTCAGACTATTCTCAGATTGTTCTCAGACTGTTCTCAGATTATTCTCAGACTATTCTCAGATTATTCTCAGACTATTCTCAGATTATTCTCAGACTATTCTCAGATTATTCTCAGACTATTCTCAGATTATTCTCAGACTATTCTCAGATTATTCTCAGACTGTTCTCAGATTATTCTCAGACTATTCTCAGATTATTCTCAGGTTTTTTACAGATATTACTAAGTGATGAATAAATAAACTTTTCCTGCTCCTGGAGCAGGTCCTCACCTTGGTCCTGGGTCTTCTCCTGGTTCCTGGGGGCCACAGGTGTGCGTGGGACGACCATGGCGGGCAGATAGACCTCCTCCTGGTTGGACAGTATGTTGTTCGTCTTGACGCCTCCTCCTCCTCCTCTGTTGCCTCCTCTAGCGCCTCCTCCTCTTCCTCTGCCATCAGCTGCTCGGCCTCTGGGTCCGTTGGCTGCTTTGTTTTTGTCTTTGTCCTTGGTCCTGGACTCGTCACACAGTCGTCCTCCTCTTCTGTCCGTCCCTCCATCCTTCCCTCTGACCTCCCCTAGGCTCCTCTCTCTCATTGTTGTGGCTCCTCTTCCTGCCCCTCTTCCTCCTCGTCCTCCTCTTCCTCCTCCTGCTCCTGCCGCTGCTCTCCGTTGGCTCCTGGGCGTGCTGGAGGACGCCGGCCGTTCCCCGGGTCGAGCTCTGGCGTCTGGGTTGGAGGCGGCGGTCTGAGCCGTGGCTCTGCTGTGGTTGGATCCATTCGGGGGTTTTGGTGCCGGCCGGCGTTGCGTAGCGTGACGGACTTTGTCCTCGGCTTTGGGCTGGACGTCTGGAGGCGTTAGATCTCCTTAACGCACACGCAAACAAACAAAAGCTTCAGTATTAGAAAACGACAAGAACACGAGGGATTATCAGAGCTGATCCTGGAGGAGAGAACTTTCATTTCTAAACGCTGGACGGAAACTAAACAGCTTCAGTCTGATAACAGTTAATCTACTGCTCCCAGACTGTGCAGCTTTAATTATTAAAATCTTTATTTACTGAGAACTGACAAAATGACAAGAACAGAAGAATCTAAAAATCTAACGCTGCATAAGTTCATGAAAACAATCAAATTAAATCTCAGTTAAAATCAGGAAATGCTTTCACTGATGTATTTTAATTCATTCATTCATTAAACCTGAGCTGAAGTGAAAACTCAGTTTTAGAGAATTAACTTTAAATGTTCTTGATTTACACCAATAATAAAATAAATACACTTTATTTAGTGTTCATGTGTTCACACCTGTCATCATGTGTTCACACCTGTCATCATGTGTTCACACCTGTCATTATGTGTTCACACCTGCCCTGTGTGCATGTGTTCATGTGTTCACACCTGTCCTGTGTTCACACCTGTCCTGTGTTCACATGTTCATGCCTGTCCTGTGTTCCTGTCATCATGTGTTCACACCTGTCCTGTGTTCATGTGTTCACACCTGTCATCATGTGTTCACACCTGCCCTGTGTGCATGTGTTCACACCTGTCCTGAGCTCATGTGTTCACACCTGTCATCATGTGTTCACACCTGCCCTGTGTGCATGTGTTCATGTGTTCACACCTGTCCTGTGTTCACACCTGTCCTGTGTTCACATGTTTATGCCTGTCCTGTGTTCCTGTCATCATGTGTTCACACCTGTCCTGTGTTCATGTGTTCACACCTGTCATCATGTGTTCACACCTGCCCTGTGTGCATGTGTTCACACCTGTCCTGTGTTCACACCTGTCCTGAGCTCATGTGTTCACACCTGTCATCATGTGTTCACACCTGCCCTGTGTGCATGTGTTCATGTGTTCACACCTGTCCTGTGTTCACACCTGTCCTGTGTTCACATGTTCATGCCTGTCCTGTGTTCCTGTCATCATGTGTTCACACCTGTCCTGTGTTCATGTGTTCACACCTGTCCTGTGTTCACACCTGTCCTGTGTTCATGTGTTCACACATGTCCTGTGTTCATGTGTTCACACATGTCCTGTGTTCATATGTTCACACCTGTCCTGTGTTCATGTGTTTAGGCGTTCACACCTGTCCTGTGTTCATGTGTTCATATGTTCACACCTGTCCTGTGTTCATGTGTTCATATGTTCACACCTGTCCTGTGTTCATGTGTTCCCACCTGTCCTGTGTTCACACCTGTCCTGTGTTCATGTGTTCACACCTGTCCTGTGTTCATGTGTTTAGGCGTTCACACCTGTCCTGTGTTCATATGTTCACACCTGTCCTGTGTTCATGTGTTCATATGTTCACACCTGTCCTGTGTTCATGTGTTCACACATGTCCTGTGTTCATGTGTTCACACATGTCCTGTGTTCATATGTTCACACCTGTCCTGTGTTCATGTGTTTAGGCGTTCACACCTGTCCTGTGTTCATGTGTTCATATGTTCACACCTGTCCTGTGTTCATGTGTTCATATGTTCACACCTGTCCTGTGTTCATATGCTCACACATGTCCTGTGTTCATGTGTTCATACCTGTCCTGTGTTCATGTGTTCACACCTGTCCTGTGTTCCTGTGTTCATATGTTCACACCTGTCCTGTGTTCCTGTGTTCATGTGTTCATACCTGTGATGTGAGGGGAGGAAGAGTGGGAGTCCTTCCAGCTGTCCTTCTTTCCTAACGAGTTGTTGTTGATGGAGTCCTGGACACAGAGAAGAGACTTCAACCAACACAGAACCAATCAACTGAGAGATCAGATCAGAGCCAGATTTCCCATCATGCACTGGGCAGCCATCATCATCCTCATCATCATCCTCATCATCATCATCATCAGCAGCAGCAGCAGCGCTAACAGTCAGCCTCTGTCTCGCTCTGATGACATCACTGCCAGGAAGTGTCTGACAGCAAGGAACTACACAGACACGCTGACTCACACCGACATCCCATCATACGTCTGCTCTCCCTGTTCTGTTGCCAGGGGAACGGTGTGTGTGTGTGTGTGTGTGTGTGTGTGTGTTGACCAGTAACACAGATCTGTCTCGTTTCATCCTAAAGACGTTTAGATTTAGGTGATGATGTCATCCTCTAAATAATCCACAGCTTCTTCATTTCCAAACATTCGAGCACATCTGGATCCTGATCAGCTAGCTGCTAATGCTAATGCTAATGCTGTTAGCAGCAGTAAACAGAGTGGAGGCTCCAGAGATCAGCTGTTTTCTCCTCGTCCTCACAACAAACACTCAGAGTGATCAGATCAGATTAGATGTGTTCATATCAGCCTGTGTCCCTCGACTAATCACAACTAGACTTCTCCTCCTCCCCATTCATCTCCTCCTCCTCTTCTTCCTCCTCTTCTTCCTCCTCCTCTTCCTCCTCCTCCTCCTCCTCCTCCTCCTCCTCCTCTTCCTCCTCCTCCTCCTCGTCCTCTGTTTCCAGTAGAGTCTGATGCTCCTCTTCATCGGTAAAGACGCTTTGACATAAACTCATGTCTCTGATCACATCATTTGATCTGGTCTCCGTGGTAACGGCTCATCCCTGGGCCCTGTCACTGATCAGGATGGAGAGGCGTCTGTGATGATGAATCTCAGTCTGATTCTCAGCAGCAGCTCAGACACAATCAGCTTCTATATCTCCCTGTCAGCACAAAGGCGTCCCACATCAGGTTACAGAGGATCAGTGACGGTCACATCACCTTCACCGTCAACACACCTGACTCTGGAATAGAGGACGAGTCAGTTCAGACCTTCATTAACAGGTGTGAACACTGATCTGGTCTCTAGAGTCCAGGTTAAACAGGTCCAGGTGTGAACACTGATCTGGTCTCTAGAGTCCAGGTTAAACAGGTCCAGGTGTGAACACTGATCTGGTCTCTAGAGTCCAGGTTAAACAGGTCCAGGTGTGAACACTGATCTGGTGTCTAGAGTCCAGGTTAAACAGGTCCAGGTGTGAACACTGATCTGGTCTCTGGAGTCCAGGTAAAACAGGTCCAGGTGTGAACACTGATCTGGTCTCTAGAGTCCAGGTTAAACAGGTCCAGGTGTGAACACTGATCTGGTGTCAGTCCACATGTGGAGGTGGACTGGGACACATGTGACCTCCTTCCTTTGGTAGTGTGAACCAATGAGTCCTGGTTCACATTAAAGACCAGCTACTCACCAGGGCTGATCTGAGGAAGAGGAGGAGAACTCATTCATTCATCCACTGGTAGAAATGATCACATGAATCAGTGACGTCTGTTCATTAGTGATCAGAGACTTTAAAAGATTCTGAGAAACAAACTAAACTAGAAACTAATCTGAACTAGAATCAACTCAGGGAACTAATTACATCTTAACGTGTGAGAGCCTTTCCAAGTCTCCAGTCTTAGGTTTACACATTACATGTTAGAAACTAATCCAGTTAAACTAGTTCTTCTTCTTAAAGCTAACCACAGCTAACCAGCTACAAATTATCTAAAGACAGAATATACTGAGCTGTCATTTAAAATCTTAACCTGGAATAAAATACATTAAAATATCTAATTAATAATAACATAAGATGACATGAAACTCGTTAGAGTATAATGTTAGCTAATTAGCTTTAAGAGATTTAGCTTTTTTCTTGCCACATTATTAGATTTTGTCTCAGTTATGTGATTAAAAACTCTGATAGCAGATCAACCTGTTACTAAACTAAATGAGTCTGTCCTTGCTTTAGCTAAAACGTAACTAGCTGCAACTAGCCACAGTACAGTCGCTATACTACAGCTAGGCTAGTTAGCTTTTAGAAGGCCTAGATATATTATTATTATTTAATAAATGGTGACAAACAAACCAAATCTAAAATGTAAATTATTCCAGGGAAAGAAGGAAAACTAGCTGAAAGCTAACTAGCCTAGCTTAGTGCACATTACACTCCAGCATCTTAAAGCTAAACATAACATTCACACATTTATCTGTTTTATGGAAGCTGTAATGTTCCTAAATCTTGTCAAGTGAAATAAGAACAAATGTATTAAATTAAATTAATTATATTGAAGAAATGAAAGCTCATGTGTTTGAAGGCTAATTAACTAGCATTTATTTATGTTGTTGAGCCTAGAATCACACAGTTTATTGTATATTAAATGAATGTATAATAAATAAATGAAGAACAGAGAAAATGGGTTCAAGTGTTTGTCATTTATTATTTTTAGCTGCTGTTCTTCTTCTATGGTGTAATATTAGATGTATACATAGAGGGTATCCTGCTGCTGGTCGTGTCTGAACACAGATCCTCTATTAAACTAGTATTTACTTCACAAGATGGCAGAACAGCTCATGTCTGAGTCAGGTTCAATCCCCACCGCCACCGTCCAAGTGTCCTTGAGCAAGTCACTTAACCCCGAGCAGCACGAGCATCCATCGACTGAATCAAGATATTCTGGGACAAAACAACAAACAGGAAACTGCAGCTGAACCGTTTCCAGATCTGACCGAGAGCCAGAACACGAGCAGACTCACAACAAGCCCCGGATCCACCCAGGAGACAGACCAGCACCCACAGAGACCACGTTACCCACCAGATCCACCCAGGAGACACCCCAGCACCCACAGAGACCCTGTCATCCGGTGGATCCACCCTCGGTCGGGGCCGGGCCCCCCCCGTCTTGCCTACCTGGGTGCCAGCTTGTGGCAGCTGTGGGAACAGAGCCAGGGTGGTCGGTCTCTTTGGTCGATATTTATCCATGACAGCTCAGGTTGATACTTCCTCCTCTTCCTCCTCCTCCTCCTCCTCCTCTTCCTCCTCCTTTATGAAGCCAGCGTCGGCACTCCTCAGCTCAGACTAGGCCTCCCCCACCCTCCTCTACCTCCCTCTCTTCTCCTTCTTCTTCCTCCTTCTCTGTCTCCTCAGCATCGATCAGCTCCGAGCTGATCTGGCCACGCCCCTTCCTCTTCCTGCACGCCTGGTGATTGGCTAGCCACGGTGTCACATCATCATCATCATCACCGTCATCCTCCTCATCCTCAGCATCAGCATCGTGTTCCTGGCAGCGGAGGAGAGCAAACAGAAGGAGGAAGAGGAGAGGAGGTGCTGAGCAGTGATGGAGTGAATGAGGGCTGAAAGATGGAGGAGAGAGAGGAGGGAGGAGGGAGGGAGGAGGGGGAGCAGGAGGAAGTCAGGGCCAGCCAATCAGAGCGAAGCATGACATCATCAGCTGATCTGCCCGAGGTGTTTCCAGTGGAGCTAATAAACACTGAGTGTGTGTGTGTGGTGGCTTTATGAGGCTGTGAGGGCTTTTCTGTGTGAATGACTAACACTGTGAGGACGTGTGTGTGTGTGTGCGTGTGTGTGTGTGTGTTTTACTGACTGTCAGTGGAAGGTCCTCACAAAGATAGAAACACACGAGAGAGGCTGATTAGATTAGATGCTAACATGGAGACACAAAGGCATCAGTCAGTGAAGCAGTCAGTAAACTGAGGAGCAGCCGGTCAACAAATGGTTGAATATTACACTGACTGAACCAATGAACAGGTCATTAATGAAAACAGACAGAAAATTAGTCAACAAACCAGTCAGTCATTTAGTCAGCAGCTAACAGGGACCAGTCAGTCAGTCAGCATGAGACCAGTCATCAGGACATAAGCCAGTGGTTTATTTATCCAGTCAGTCAAGTTAACGATCACCTAATGAACTAAAAAGCAGTCAGCAAACCATTTGTTTAGTTAAAATCAGTCAAGCTCAAATCAACTAGAGCTCCCCCTGGTGGCTGGCTGAGATATAGGCCATAAGCTCCACCCCCTCCATGCCAGTGGGCGGGGCTTATGCCAAACTAAAACACTAGAAAACCTAGTTAATATAATGTTGATGAATGTACAAGAGTCAATCTTTTAGCTAAGTTTTACTTAGTTATTTGATGCTATAGAAACAGGATGTGACATCATCATGCGACTACCCGTTGCCATGCCAATTTAAAAAATAATAAATTAATAAATCCAGAGTATAATCCATCGTCTCTTGTACCAGGTGGAGGTAGAGCAGAGCATAGTATTAATTAAACTAAAACACGAGGGGGCGGAGCATCAATATCATGGCTCCACATGGCTCCGCCCCCTCAGACCGTACTGATCAGACTCTGGATCCAAACTTACAAGATGGCGCCGCCCGTATGCCCGGGAAAATAGAGTCAATTTGACCAATGAGAGGAAGAGGAGACGTTTTGTCCATATTTATATACCTAATGCTGTTTCTCAGACCTGCTAACTATTCATTTACCTTCTCTCTCAGTTCTCCTTCAGTTTGTTGTATAATATTAAATTATTTCAGCACTGACACTCACCAAACACACAGGCTTCTCATTTATCTCTGTGAATAAACAGGAACTGTCCACTTGTCCTGTGAGACTTGCTTCTCTATGTCCACTTTCCCCCTTTTTGATAAAGGTAACTTGACAGAAACAGCGCGTGCTCATTATTAATCTTAATCACGACAAACAAACCTGTCATTTATGGCCCCAGATTGCGCCCTGCTGCCACCTGCTGTTTATTTCTGGTATCACAACTCTGACTAAACGGTGCGACCCTTAGTGGACAAGCTAACTTAGCATTAGCATCTTACCTTTAGCTAGCAGCTAACAGCCCTTTCTAGCATTTATCCATGTAGCTGTTTCATTCTTTAAACCAACACAGTTCTAGTTGAATGTGTTCAGACTATCAATGAAAAACATCTCAATCAGAGAAGACAAGGACACCAGAGAAGGAGGACGCCATGTTGTTGTTGATGTAGAAGACATATCTTTCCTGTGTAGATGCTTTCATTTATATGTTCCTATAGTTTCAGGGAAACTTTCTTAATGATTCCACAAAAGGCTGAAAGTATTTTCATCTATTATTTACCAGGAAGAAAACAAATTTTGTCTTTCATCAGGACATTTAAGATTTAAAACCATTTATTTTTTTACTTAACGGACATTACGGTTAGCATCAGCTAGCACAGCTTAGCTAGCAGAGCATTGTGTCACCAGCCCAGTCTCATGTGTAGTTCTGTTGTGAATAAAGAGAAATGACACCATGAACGTCAGCAATTTTAATGAAAATAAACTCTTTTTTTGTACAATAGAAAACAAATAAATATCCACGAGGCCCACGACATTAGACAGACCCCCCCCACCCTGTCACCCCACCCCACTGAGAGCATCACGCTGCCTCCAGGTGAAATGAACGACCAGGAGCCGCTGATCGAGGCCCGTGTTGCGTTCAGGATCAGGGGGTTCCACCGACAGGACGACGCCTTCAGGAGCTGCAGGGTTTCTGCCTTACCCCGCTTGGCAGGAAATCTGAGCCGTCCAGGAATCAGTGAGGGGGGGGCGGGGGGTTCACAAAGAGCATCTGCTGCAGGGTCTTTATAATCCTGCTCCTTCAGAAAGAACCCAACCTGTCTGGGTCTTAAACCTGAACAGGTTCTACAGAGTTTGGGTTCTAATGGGTTCACCTGGTTTTTCAACTTTATGAATGAACCAAGTAAAGGGATCCTGAACAGATTAAGATATTTCTGGTCTTTAACTGAATTAGTTTGACCAACGTCATCCTCATAGTTTTACAGTATTAACAATATTTAAACTAATTTAACAATACCTATCATATATATATATATATTTAATTACTAAATGACATTTTCTTTTACTAAACGTTTGCATCATACCTCCTCCTGATGGAGAATTGGTAGTTTTGATTAAAAGCTGAATTCTTTCCAGTGATGTTTGAGACACTGACTGATCGTCTTTGGGCTGATTTTACTTTCTCTTCTTATTTATTCATTTATTTGGATTAAGATTGGACTGAGCTTTTGTGAACCCCCCCGCCCCACGGCCCAAACCAACCCTTTAGTGAAACAGGACGGGGTTAATTTACATATCTTATATACAGACTCTGATAAATATGTGGGGAGAACAACACGTCTCGTTTCTTCTCTACATTCAAGTCACGCAAAGCAGCGTTTTCAGGCTCCGCCCCCTCGTCTCCTCCTCCATCTACATCCTGTCGGCTAGCATCCCGCTACGCCTCCACAGACGGAGAGGTCACACACTAGAAAAACTTTACGCTCCCTAATTAAAATTGCTGCTAGCAAAAATATCAGATATCTTCCAAAAAACATTCACATGAGGCATTTACATATCAACACGTTGAGATTTGACAGAGGACAACAAGAATGAAGCTCAACGCCGGGTTCAGACGTTTCTGGGTCAGATCAGCTGATCACGGGCTCATCAGTTCTACTTCCTGGTATACGGCCAATCAAAGCTCAACAACTTTCAGTGTGAATATAAGAGACGTATCACTGAAACAGGACAAAAGTGGCTAAATTAGCTTTTGCTAAAGCTAACCGCTAATTTCCAGCTCTTGTGTATAATTTATCAAAACAATCTATGTCACAAACTTGTTACAAAGCCGTTGGGTTATGATCTGATCCCGAAGCCGACGTCTGCTGCTAAAGACGTTCTTGTTCTGATTCAGAGTGAACTGGTTTAGAAACAACGTGACAACCCCCAAACAAGGAGTGAAGCTGAAATATGGTGGAAACGGAGGCGGCCATCTTGTGCTGGAGACGCCATGATGGCTTAGTGTTAAACGAATGAAGCTAACATTTAGCCAGCTAGCTAGCTAGCATCAGGCTGGTAGCAGCTGGGATAAACTAACTGTACCTTTGTATGAACAGCGCCCCCTTATGGTCACATGTGACAAACATCCTACATATAACATTCTACATTAAGCTAGCTGCGTGTTGGCTGTTAGCCTCTGTAGCTCATAGGTACCAGCAGTTGTCTTGCAGCCAAACGACGTCACTGCTCATTTCTGACATATTTCAGCTTCACATTTGTCCGGCGTGAGGAAGCTGTGACGTCGGCCATCTTTGTGAACGCCGTTCTTGTTGCCACATCTCATTAATCCTTAGAAACGACAGTAACACAACGGTGGAAAACACATCCGGGTTCCTTTTCTGTCCTGGAGACGCGGCGGCGGCCATGTTGCTGCAGAGCCTCGTTACTCCTGAGATACTCACGGCCTCCACTTCCTGTTAACCACCGAGTGTTTGTTCTCATCAGAGCGACTCTGTTGTGTTTCCACGGTTTTCTGGAGTAAATGTGAATAAAATGTTTATTTAACTGTTTCCATCTGTTTTCACGTTCTCCTGAAGCCCAGAACCTGGTTCCTCGTACGTCTTCTGTGTGTCCAGGTGTTAGCAGATCGTTCTCGTACCTGAAAAACAAGCCAGAGGAGGAGAGACTGTTTAACCACTAATAATTTCAGGTGACTAGTTTAAATGTCTGTGATTGGTGGAGGAGGATCCAGGTAATAAATCCAGATGTTTCACCTTGAATCACTGCTGCTGTCCTCCTGTCTCCCCTGAAGTCTTCTCATCCTCCATCCTCTCCTCGTCCTGCTCCACGTCCTCCTCCATCCTCTCCTCCATCCTCTCCTCCATCCTCTCCTCCATCCTCTCCTCCATCGCTACCTCCTCCCCCTCGCCCTCCCTGGCCACCGGGGGGCAGCAGTGTCGCCCTCGCTGCCTCTGGCTGCGACGTGATTTCCGGGTGAGGCCTTTCCTCCTGGGCCCCAGAGAGGAGGTCTGGGTGGTGGATGGAGTCGGCGACGGAGACGAGGTGGGGCAGGAGGAGCACGGGGAGGAGGGTTTGGACCACGACAGGGGGCTGGGGGTCGGGGAGGGTGGATGACCCGGGTGAGAGCCTGAGGAGGTGGAGACGGTCTGAGGGTGGCAGCTCGGGTCGGCCTCCTCCAGGTCTGGGTGAGGGGCCCAGGTGGAGGAGTCGGGGGCCGTGGAGCAGCCGGCGGCTTCAGTGTCGGCGACCGCATCTCTGGGAGGAGAATCTGAAACAAGACAAGAGTCAGAAACGTCTCGGAAGGGACAGTGTGATTCTTCTGTCTTCTTTGTGTCCTCCTACCGGGGCCACTGCTGGTCTGGGACTCGTCGGTCATCGGTGGCTCTGCTTCCTCCTGGATCGTCGGGACTGATGCTAGCAGACCTGACACAAACACACAGCTCATAAGAGAACGTTCATCTCCTGACTCATACGACTAGAAACTGAATCTCTGCTCGTCTCAGCTCAGAGCGTCCAGAGATGATCTGACTACAGCCTGGTTGTTCATGTGCAGAGCAGTTCTATAAAAACCTGATTCTGACATGAACAGGACCAGGATCTCTGATACGGCTACTGTCCCTGGTGTGATTACATCCAGAAAGAAAGAAAATGTTTTCAATGGTTCCTGTTCTAGGACAAAGGGAGGTAGTCTGAAAAGACCCAAAATAAACCAGGACTAGATCCAGAACCACCAGGTCCATGTTCCTGACCCTGGTCTCCATGGACCCTGGTCTCCATGGACCCTGGTCTCCATTGACCCTGGTCTCCATGGATCCTGGTCTCCATGGATCCTGGTCTCCATGGACCCTGGTCTCCATGGACCCTGGTCTCCATGGACCCTGGTCTCCATGGACCCTGGTCTCTCTGAAAGGTCAGACTTCATTGTGTCTGATTAATTAGTGATCAACTAAAACATCTTCTAGATGAGAGAGTAGAAAACACCCTGATAGCAATGACATCATCCTGAACTCATTCACTAGAACTGGACCAAAGGTTCTAGTAACAATAGAACCATCTGGACATGTGGAGAACCAAAGAACCCAAAGTGTTTATTATCTGTAGTAGCAGCATCAGACCATTAGATGGAGGTAGAGGACCATGAATGATTCAGATTCTATCAGTCCAGTCACCGTGTGGTTCATAGCTGATGTAGAATCATTGACAGACTCTAGAGATAATAAATAAATACCGGTAGTGTTTGTACGATACGACAGGAGCTGTGCTGACTTACTGAGTCCTCTGTAATGCGACAGCTGCTGGTAAACTTGTTTCATCCTCTCGATGTTGAGCCTGCTGCCCTCTGCGTGGTTGATCATGGGTTTGGGGTAATCCACGCCCACCACACAGTTGGCGGCCTTCTGCAGCGACTCGGGGGCGTTCCACGGCTCGTAGATGTACCGGTTGGGATAATCCTTCAGGATGGGGATGTAACGCCTGCAGGAGAGACCGTCTGGTTTGAGTCTGGAGATCTGATCTCAGTGTGTGTGTCTGTCAATCAGCAGCGCCACCATGTGGTCGGTAGCACCTGCTGTCTCTAATGGACATACCTGATGTAGTCTCCTGTCGGGTCTGTCCTCCGTCCAAAGCCGACGGGACAGTAGCAGTGGAAGAACTGCTGGAAGAAGGCACTGCAGGACAACCACATCCAGCTGCCGGCGTTGACGCTCCAGTCTGCATCCAGCAGCAACTCCTCAAAGACCTGCAGCGACAAAGAAACGCCGGCGTCATGACGCATCGCCGCTCTGTCCCTAAATAAAGCAAAGCCTGAACGCCTCCCACCTTCATGCCGCTCTCCCAGCTGATCCACAGGTCTCCTCTGGTCAGGAAGCAGGCCACAGCGTGACGGGCCAGCCGGTGGATCCAGCCCTCCTGTCTCAGCTGGGTCATGATGGCGTCGATCCAGGGGAAGCCGGTCCGACCCTCGGCCCACTTGGCCAGCGCCTCTGGATTCTGGTCCCATGGGATCTGGAGACAAACGTGACACAAACCGAGAATAATAAAACACACATGAAGAGTTTACTTCGTCTACTTTACATGAAGCTGTTGTCTTTTAACTGACACACATTTAAACAGAGGACTAAAGAATCAAAAACGTCCGTCAGCATTAACCCTGATGTTAGCGTGGCCCCGTCGGCTGGTGTTACTGCTCACCTGGACACAGATGGGGTTTCCCTCCATGCGGTCAAAGTTGGGGTTGTTGGTGGCGGCGGTGTAGAAGAACTCCCTCCATAAGAGATGATCGAACAGAGACAGAGGAGGACTGCAGCGCTTACGGAGCTGATGGACAGAGGAGGACACGCTGAGGGTCAGATCAATAACTCAGCAAGTCACTAAAGTTTATACGGGACGATTAAGAACCCTGAAGAGACGGAAAGACTAATTTAATCACTTTAAAAGGACAAAAAAATACCATGAAAGTTTAATTAATTAAAGCTCAACTTTCACTACAAACGTTGGCTAAAATAATTACCTCTAGAGGGAACTGACGATGCTAACGGCGAAGACGAAGCTAACAGAGATGCTAATATTGGCGCTAAATGGCAGTGCTAGCGATGCCGCTGAGGGTGACGCTAATAGCAGTGCTACAGCTGAAGCTAATGATGATGAGGCTAAAGGTGATGCTAACGCTAACAGCCCTGTGTCTGCTGAGCTTCCTGAGGATGAACGGTGACTCAGGTTCATTCACAGATGTTCATGTTTGAGTCAAGCTTCATCGTTTAGTGATTAAATGATTAATTAACTCCTTTAACTGCAGCTCAGACGTCTCTTTCTGTTGCAGTGATTTCAGTCTTCCTCTTCCTTCTGGTCGGATCGTCTTCTACTGTATAATAAATATATAATAAATATTCCTGCAGGTGTCCGGGCTACCTTCATGTAGAGCTCTCTGAGGTTGTAGTACAGCACTCTGCAGGAGAGGCAGCCGAAGCGGAGGTAGGGGCTGAGGCCGGTGGGGCTGGCGTACAGAGAGTGTGTGCTGACCCGGGGGTGCTCCAGGTTTGGCACCAGCACCTACACAACAGACACATCCAGCTTTAATCCAGACAGGACGACGTTTAATGTGACACAGCTTGGAGCTTTGTGTTTGAACCAACCACCCACCTTCTTGCCCAGATGTTTGTTGAGTCTGTCCAAGGCCTCTGACTCTCCCCCCCGCACACAGCTGCAGGTAAACCCTCCGTCCTGAAGCCTGGACACGCCAGGAAAACGGAAAGGTCAAAGTCTGACTCTGTGAAGACTTTATTTACATCTAGACTAAACCTTCAAACCCATGAATCCTACCTAGCTCTTCCAGCGAGGGAATGCTGTACAGCTCTTCGTGGTTGTCGGCTATTTTAGTTCGACATTTGTCCATCTGCTGCTGGTTGATGGGAGGCAGGGGTCTCCTTGGTAACTCCAGTCTGCTGACGATGGCCTGAAACCTCTTAAAGGTCAGAGGAGGGCTGTTGTTGTTCAGCTCGATGATCCTGAGAACGCGAGACAAGAGAAAGTAGAACAATGATCAGGAGATGATTTGATTTAAACTAATCAACAAACTGAAAAGTTAAAAAGAAAAACACGAGACCTTGAAGCTAAAACTCAGATCAGAGATTTTAATGGCTTCAAACTGTGACACAAAATGATTCCAGTCTAATTCAAATTAGCTTTAACTGGTGCACAGACAACCACAAACCACCTAAACTAACGAGAGCGGATCCTCTGCTACAGCTGAAACAAGACAAACTTTCACATTAGCAGCCATAAACCCACAAAGAGACACTGGAGGGAGTCTAACAACACAAACGAAACGACAGAGCAACAAAAACAACTCAAAGAGACACAAAACAAAACAAATCTAATTCAGAACAGACCTCCTAAACTAAGACCTCTGAGAGCAGAACCTCTGCTGGACCGTAAAGCTAAAACTCAGATCTGATATTTCAGTGGTTTGTCTGGCGTTTGCTTTTAGCCGCTGACGTTTAACTCCAGGCTTCTCTCACTCTCTCGTCTTTCCCTCTCACAGACAAAACTAGTGCCCCTTGCTACAAACGTCAGTCTGTCGTATGTTCAACGTCATACGCCCTCGCCCGGCACAAAGGCAGCAGGTGCTAACGGTTACACACGGAGGAGGACGAATTCATTAAAAAACAAACAGCACAGGATCCATCGTCTGGTGGTGGTTTAGACGCAAAATATGTCACAAAAGCTTCAAAATGCAGCAGTGCATCAGATTTATATCATCATTTAAGAAACGAGAAAATGAAGAGTGCACGACAACATCTCAGAGCGCTGCAATATCAAAGAATACGAAGCAACCAGCGCTCACACAGCTGAGTCTGACCTCGTCTGTTTCCAGATCATAGTGGTGTGACTGTATGCGTCAAAGTTCAAGGCAAAATATCCAGATATATATCACAGCATTAATAAAAGGCCACATCTCTGCCCTAGAGCAGAGATTTTAATGGCTTCAAACTGTGACACAAAATGATTCCAGTCTAAATCAAATTAGCTGTAACTGGTGCACAGACAACCACAAACCACCTAAACTAACGAGAGCGGATCCTCTGCTACAGCTGAAACAAGACGGAAAGAAAATGACCAAATGTCATCAAACTTTCACATTAGCAGCCATAAACCCACAAAGAGACACTGGAGGGAGTCTAACAACACAAATGAAACGACGAAGCAACATGAACAACTCAGAATAAATCTAAATGTGAATGGCTTCACAGTGTTTAACTGATTTATCCTGATGAACAAACTGAAGACAAACATGGGACCATGAAGCTAAAACTCAGATCTTTTGGTTTTTAAAGTAAAATATGAGAAAAAAAAGATGCATAACGCCAAACTGGCACAAAAGCAAAAACAAAACCACAAATAAAGACACGACTAGAGACGAATAAAGACGACTAGAGACGAATAAAGACTAATAAAGACAAATAAAAACGAATAAAGACAAATAAAGACAAATAAAGACGAATAAAGACGAATAAAGACAAATAAAAACGAATAAAGACAAATAAAAACACGACTAGAGACGAATAAAGACGAATAAAGACAAATAAAAACGAATAAAGACAAATAAAAACACGACTAGAGACGAATAAAGACGAATAAAGACGAACACAAACACACAAACGAAAGAACAAAGCAACAGGAGCAACACAAACAGACACTACTAGTCCAGTCTGAGTCAGAATGGATTCAAACGGTGCACAGACCACAAACCTCAGAGTGTTTTACTGACACGGCACATAAAGCTACAGGTGTTTTATTATGGGATGTATCCATCGACCTTGGAGGCTGTCAAACCTTTAACCTATTAACTGCTGTGATTCACTGGTTCTCTGTTTGTCTGTGTTTATAGTTTTTTCATCTCAGCCAGCTTGTGTGCATCTGTGAGGCGTTCAGGAGCGCTGGCTGGAGGCTCCGCCCCACAGACGGCCTCCTATTGGCCGGCTGGTCGTGGCGCTGAACAAGCTGGACACATGTCCACGAGGCCCGGCGTTAAGCTCCTCCTGCCGCGTACAGTTCACCCAGTAATGTTCAGAGAGTTACGTAACGCTGCTCTGCTTCACAGAAAACTCCTCCAGTCTGATTCATTCAACCACCTGATCTCTGCACATGGGCCAGGGTGTGACCTGCAGGGGCCGCGGGGGCCACCGGGGGGCGCTGCAGCCCCTGCTGATGTCTGATCCTCCAGGATGTTGTTGGAGAGTTTCAGCTGAACTGAAGTGAATGATGTGGTTTAATATGTGGCCTTAGCACATTTTAATGAAGCATTAGATAAAATAAATTAACCAGTGAACCCAGAGCAGAGCATGGAGCACTCAGACCCCGGGGCCCTGGGGCCCTGGGGGGCGGGGCCTCTGAATGAAGTGACTGTTTACTAAAACTGGGACTGAGAATAAATGCAACGGTGCAACACAGGATGAACAAAACACTTAAAATGACAAAGACCAGCCAGTGTGACCTAAAACAAACAACAACAACACAAACTGACCTCAGACTAAACACAACACAAAACATAACGGTCACAACACAACTCAGAATGACCAGAAAGAGTCAAAGTGAAATAAGCACCAACATGACACTTAAACCTTTAAATAATACACATCTTCATCAAAATGACGTCTGATAAATGTTTTCCTCTGTGGTGTATTTTCCGTGCGGCTCCACCCACCTGTCCAGGGTGTAGAGGGTGTGTGAGTTCCTGACGGTGGTCTCCACTCCAAACTCGTGGGCCATCTTGATGATGGCGTTGTCCCTCTCCTTCCCATAAGGCTCCGGGTCGAACTCAAACGTCAGCCGGGTCACGTTCCACTCCTGACGGGACAGAGGCATACAAAGGGTCACGGTTAATAAATAGAAATATGTATATACACACGGTTACTGCTGTAGTGTTTATTGGAGTCACTCTGTTGGGACCTGATCATTATTATCTGAGGGGTTTATGATTTGAAACCACGACAGTAACCATGGCTGGAGAACATCTGGTCTCTAACATGAAAAGCAGCAGGACAGAGTTTAAAAGTTAACATTAATTTTTCTTTCCTTTGATTCAGATGTGATTCTGGAAAGAACTGAGGCTACAGGTGCTTCCTGTCAGAAACTCTTTGAACCACTGGTCCAGGTCTCTCTCTGGTCTCTCTGGTCCATGGGTCATTGTGTTCAGCTCTAAAAAAACCTGGTTCTTCTCCAGATCCCTTGAGTCAGAAAGTCTAAAACATCTGAACATTGATCTAGAGTCGTGTCCATGCTCCTTTAGACAGAAACGAGCTGAAACCACTGATGGAGACATCTTCATCTTCTTCTTCTTCTTCTTCTATGAATCTAATAACCTCTGATTTCTTCTTTACCTTTTTACTGGTTAAAGGATCAAATGTAAATTTACTGGTTTAACTTTTTTATTGCTTTTTAAATTAAATCTCAATTAAACTCGTATTGATTTGATTTTTATTTCAGAATCAGCAGAGTTCATGGTTTGGATCATGTGGATTTAATAACAACATTAACCTAAAGAATGATCAGGTGTGTTCAGTCTGTTGTGAGATGATCGTTCCTTCAGGTGAAACAGGATCGATTTCTGAACACGCCTCATCCCTGAAAAGACAAACGGGTTCTCCTGTTTCTTCAGTGGCCTCCAGCAAACAATCATCATGATTCTTATCGTGTCACGGCCCAAAGGAAACCCCATCAGTGACTCCATCCGTGTACACGCGAGGTAACGGACGGCGTCTGAAACGAGTCAGAGATGCTTCTGGAACCTTTTCCAGCCTGATGAGCAACAACAACTCTTTCTCTGAGCTCTGAGACAAAGCTCCTTTGTCCACAAACATCAGACCGAGACAATGAAACTAAACCAGGACCTGAACCACACCTGAGTCTCTGATGGAGACACTAATGGACACATGGACTCTGGTTTAAGTGACGTCTTACTTTTCAAACCATTTCTTCATCAGCGACACGTCATCACAACGTTAACGTCAACACTAGCATGTTTAGGCTAACAGATCTTTGCTGGAGCAGGATCAGTTACTGACAGAGAGACTCAACAACAACGGTCCACCACAGACGTGCAGAGGACGGAGACACTTCTCACCATTAATAAATAAAGTATATGGAACCAAAAGGATCCAAAGTGTTTCTATCCCGACATGATTTGATCCAGCAGTGAAACCCAGCCCTGTTGATAATACCGGCTTTTACATAAGTGCTATTCTGTTTTATTATATTTTAAAAGGGCCACAGGGCTACGTAGGTGTTACTACTCACAGCGTTTTACTGTCTGTTTACAACGTCAGGGCAGAGATTAAAAAACAAAGAACTTAACGTGGGAGAAACTTTACATCCTGTTCCAAAATATGGATCATCTCCTCAAGTCATGACACACACGCACACAAACACAAACACACCTCCCTTCCTTCTGTCCATCCATCATTCATGACTTCATCCTTCCTTCCTATGTTCTCTAAAATAAAGAAGAACTTAACACATGGACCATCTCTCCAAGTAAACAAACAGCCGATAAAGACAAACGTCGTCCTGAATAAAGCGTCTCATTTACAGCTACTTCAGTAAGACCGTACCCTTACGCCTGCAGTGAGATGACTCGTGTGGGCTGGTTCTGTGGATGGTGATTTCTGGTTGAAGAAGGGAAACTGACCTTAAAAAGCCTGGGGAAGACGTCCGTTGGCTGCCCTCTGACTACAAACAGCCTGGAGTTGAGCTTCTTCAGACTGTTGTCCAGATCCTCCAGAGCCTCCAGCAGAAACCTGCACACAGACAAACATCAGTCACTACAAGTCAAAGAGAGTAGGATCTACGTTAACTCAACGACGTCTTATCAGAGGATTCAGCTTCTCTGAGGTGAGGACTTTTTCTGGGTTGTATCACAACTGAACTGAGCATCTAGGAATGTGAAGGTGACTCATCTGTATATGGAATAAACATGTTGGGACTGGTGATGACATTTCATCCAGCTGTCTTTGCTTTATCTTTTTTGGATGAAGCTGGATGAGAACATTCACAGACTCTGGAGGTACCCAGCTCTGATAACACCAGCACATGTATGTTTCCCTGTAAGTCACAGAAAACATTACAAACTTCAGTTCTGCTGCAGCTCGGAGCTTTAAATGATTCATAATGAGACGATTCTATTCAAAAAGCATATTCAGACCCAACACAGTAAAGTACAATGTCTACGACGGCACAATGATAGGAACACATGTCAGTCCAATAGTTCCACAAAACCGCTGACTCCTCATCTGTGTCAGTGATTAGAAGCGAAAGCTAAAACCTTGTAGAGGAGTGGATCCAGAGCAGGACAGGTTTCACTGGTGTCACTAATGATGGGAGTGTTTTTACTATATAATTAACTCTGATGCACGGCATGCTGGATCTGTAGGGCTGCTTTAAACTTCACTGTGTAGCCTGTAATGGCTGCTAATGATTGCCTTTATTATTGATTCATTTATTGATTATAGAAATGTTAATTGTGCTAAGTCATTGAATGAGTAGTGGAATAAAACTACAGTAAACTTCACCGTTAACATGTATTTAATGTCCAGCAGACACTTCTGTGGAGGAGTAACTTAAATCAAATGTAAAACATCATTTGAGGCTTGATTACATGTCTCTTGTGTCTCTTCCACCAGACTGCTGTGAGAAAAGTTTACACTGAGCATGTAAACCGGCTCTAGCTGACAGTATATTGACTGTTGGCTAGAGAGGCTGTATTTGATTTAACCGTTTCTAAAGTGTCCACGTGTATGCCGAACAAACCAGTACTGAACACAGTTTCAGTTAAATAAATTGTCTTAATCTAGCCGGAACGCTTCGCTGATATATGAGGAAAACATTAACTTGTACGTTTCTTCTATGAGGCTCGGAATGGAACGCTCCATTTTAAGCTAGCGCTAGCTAACTGACGTACAGCGGAGGCCCAAACCTAAACTCTAAGAGTGAATATTTATCAGACAAACAAATTATTTAAATGGAGACCTGGGAGCTGCTGTTAGTATATCTAACCGGGTTTAAATGAGTCACAAACCTCCATCGGTTGATTCCTACGTTAGCGGCGCCCGCGAACCACGGATCCAGGATATAAACACAGCGCACCGTGTCCGCTCCGTTCAGGGCCTCCTGCAGCGCCGGATTATCGTGGAGCCGCAGACCTTTGCGGAACCAGTGGACTGAATTTACCACCATGGCGCCTTCTTATTCCATCATTCAGTTAGAATCCAACGGGAGCGGCGGAAAAAGATGCCGAAACGAGCGGGTTTGAGGCCGAAGACAGAGACGCGTCAGTAGGCTCCGAGCAACAACTTCAGCCACCGACTGAGCACGAACGACACAGAGGGCGTGGTCACAGCGCCGTGGGCGTGGCTGGAGGGAGTGTCGTCGCTGATTGGACGGATCGCAAAGCGTTACCGTGAATTATAAAACAAGCGAGCTGTGATTGGCTGATTCGGTAAATGGCAGAGAGCAGCTCTGGGTCACGTTTCCTGCAGAGAGGACGAAGAACAACAATAACTGTTGACAATATAAAAGACTTAGAGCATCTGTAGGATAACACTGACCTTTTATACGTAGAGAACTATATTTTACACTTATTCCATGTCGTATTTATATCCTCGTTTATTGTATATATATTTATACAGTTTAAACCTCATGCGAGACTTATGTAAAATAAATTAAAGACCAATTCCAGCTCCCTCCCATTATATGTATGCCATGTTAAACGCTGCTGCAGTGACATTGCACAGTTTGAAAGCAAACTACTTTCAGGATGACAGTTTAATCAGATATCAGGGATGAAGTTCATCCTTTCTCTTGTGCAGTTTCTTCTTCGTACCAGACTGGTCCAGACTAATCACTTTTTAAACCTCTTAATGTTTAACTTGTGTCCAGTTGTGTTTAATTTAGCAAATCTTCTACCGCTTGTTTAAAGTCAAAACATTTTCCACTTTAGCAAACAATTTTTAAATGCAATCATCTGAGCACTGCAGTTACTTTGATTTTATTTTACTACCTTTTGTGGTGGGTATGCCACCAGAGGTTTATAAAGTTAACTCTATTCTAGTGATAATCCTGCAGGTAAAACCATTGCACCAGGCTGAACTTAAAATCTCTGCAATAATCCTGCTGAAGAGAATTTAAACCAACAGTTGGACATAACTGACAGAAAGATTTATACATGTTCATAAAGTCCTTTATTGCATCAGGAGCAGCAGAAAACAGAACCTCAGGAACTTAAACCTGGAGACAAAGAGTCCATGAACCACCGGCTGACTGATCCTCACCACAGAGCTGATCAGTATTTCCCTGGAGCTTTAGGTGGGCCCCACGCCGGCGTCTTGGTGTCCTGTCTGAACTCCGGCTCAGCTGCGGACACAGAATATATGGGGGTGTAGCGGGTCTGGGCGAACACAGCTCTTCCTCTCTGGTAGCGTGAACGAGAGCTGATGGAGAAGAGCGGCTCCAGGTCATACACGTCGCTGAACACCGGCTCGTCCAGGTCCACGCCTGCAGCAGATTCAGAGACCCAGGTCTCCTCTGCAGGGGCCTGGTAGTAGCTGGACCACTCGGGTGCAGCCTGAGCCACCTCAGGGCCGCCGTAGGGTCCAGACGGAGAACCACCACCTGAGGAGACACCAGCGTCAGTCGCAGATCGTTCAGATCTTTACTCTGGTTCAGAGACGTCTTACCTTTCTGGACAGGAACGCAGGAGACGCTTCCAATCAGCAGACATGAAATCCACAACGTCCTGCAAACACACACACCAGCCACCGTCAATGAGACAGAAACCACCTCCACCTCTGAGACACTCAACACGCTCACCTCATCCTGCTGCAGGGGATTCTGGGTAAAGGTAAAGCTGACCGGTTGACCTGCTCCTGATAGACACACAAAACAATAAAGAGGTAAAGAAGCAGCTCAGAGAGGGTTCAGCTGAATCAAGAGGACAGTCTCTACCTGAAACTAAAGCTGCAGCTGATCCCAACCAGAGCTCCTCAGTGACTCCATCCTGCAGGAGCTGCTTTTATAGGATCCTCAGAGCACAGTCAGCTGATCACAGCTGATTGCTCATTGGGAACAGCTGCTGTTTGGTTAATTAACCACCAGCAGGTGATTCTGTGTCTTCCCTCTGATTCCAGAGCTCTAACATCTTTATCTGGACACTGATTTTATTTATTGACTTTTAATTCTTCAAGCTGTTTTCCTGCTCTGGTACCAATAAAGATCATGTGCTGTCTGAAAACGTTTCTTAATCTCAGTAGATCTGAAACTAAATGACATGAACCAAACAGCATCAGAGCTCTCTCTGGTTCTACGAGTGTCGTCATGTTGTCACTTAGAACAGCTGCTTAACTGGTGACATGTCGTCCTCTCCTGTCCTTAATGTTGGAGAAGACACATGAAGACGTTCTAGTGCTGACACTTAGACCTCAGATAAACACCTGTCCATCTCTACGTCCCTGTCCATCCACCTGGTCTTAATGTCCCTGTGTCTCCACATGCGTCCCCAGCCAGCTCTGTAGATGTGATCTCAGTGTGTGTGTCTGTAAATGAGCAGCATTGCCATCATGTGGTCAGTAGAATATTAATGGATCTCTACCTACCACTGGATCAGAACCATCAACAGCTGCTTGGTGACTTGGAGACATGATCCACATTTAGGAACCACATGGAAACACTCTCACATGAGAACATCTGATTTATTTAGAGACAAAGACTCAGATTAGACCTGAACCCTGAAGCTTCATCCTCAGAGGATCCAGGTCTCTGGTCTTAATGTGACCCAGGACTCATTGTGTGTTCACACTACCGAAGGAAGAAGGTCACATGTGTCCCAGACCACCTCCACATGTGGACTGACACCAGATCTGGAAGGACAGAAAGAAACCAGCTGGTCTGGTCCAGTTCACTAAGAGGTGTGAGGTTGAGAAGGTGGAGAGGACTGAACAGCAGCTGTTCCCAATGAGCAATCAGCTGTGATCAGCTGACTGTGCTCTGAGGATCCTATAAAAGCAGCTCCTGCAGGATGGAGTCACTGAGGAGCTCTGGTTGGGATCAGCTGCAGCTTTAGTTTCAGGTAGAGACTGTCCTCTTGATTCAGCTGAACCCTCCCTGAGCTGCTTCTTTACCTCTTTATTGTTTTGTGTGTCTATCAGGAGCAGGTCAACCGGTCAGCTTTACCTTTACCCAGAATCCCCTGCAGCAGGATGAGGTGAGCGTGTTGAGTGTCTCAGAGGTGGAGGTGGTTTCTGTCTCATTGACGGTGGCTGGTGTGTGTGTTTGCAGGACGTTGTGGATTTCATGTCTGCTGATTGGAAGCGTCTCCTGCGTTCCTGTCCAGAAAGGTAAGACGTCTCTGAACCAGAGTAAAGATCTGAACGATCTGCGACTGACGCTGGTGTCTCCTCAGGTGGTGGTTCTCCGTCTGGACCCTACGGCGGCCCTGAGGTGGCTCAGGCTGCACCCGAGTGGTCCAGCTACTACCAGGCCCCTGCAGAGGAGACCTGGGTCTCTGAATCTGCTGCAGGCGTGGACCTGGACGAGCCGGTGTTCAGTGACGTGTATGACCTGGAGCCGCTCTTCTCCATCAGCTCTCGTTCACGCTACCAGAGAGGAAGAGCTGTGTTCGCCCAGACCCGCTACACCCCCATATATTCTGTGTTTGCAGCTGAGCCGGAGTTCAGACAGGACACCAAGACGCCGGCGTGGGGCCCACCTAAAGCTCCAGGGAAATACTGATCAGCTCTGTGGTGAGGATCAGATATCGGGGCGTGATCATGAGGACTTGATCTGACTCCTGATTTACTCCTGTAGGTTCTTTCTTGAGGAGCAGCTGATTCTAATGTCAAATAAAATGGCTTAAAAATGGAAACGTACTGGTTTATTTTAACAATCAACACATCTGTGGGGAGGAGGCAAACCTGTGGCTGCTTCTCTAACCATGTGGTAGAAACCTTAAAGTCCTTGACCTGTCTCTGATCATCACGTGTCCCCATTAGACCGTCCAGGATTTAAAGTCCCTTATATCACTGGGGCATGGTGACCATATTCATTCTGTTCCAAGTATCTCCAGTTTTCAGAGATGACTTCAACACAAAGGCTTGTTCACAGCAGGACATCACGATGTCAGGGTAACCCAGTTACACAACCACAGCTCCTCACAATATAAATGTAGTGTTATGATTCCTGGAACCATATAAAATTCAATGGAAGTAAATGAAAACTTGCTGCAAGACAATTTAATTTCTCATTTTATGCTGTACATGGTTGAAACTTTTAATTATTTTTTTTAAACTCCTTTAGAGGGATCTTGGAGAAGTAGTAAGACAATGAATCAAATGTCCACATTTACACGTATATTAACTGATTATTCATTAAAACGTTTCATTTTTGGGTACTTTACGTACATCCTGACGATAAAACGTAGTGTACTTTTACTTTATGGTGATGTACTGACTCTTATGACCTTTAGCTATAATCTGCTGTATAATAGTTGTACTTTTATCATTCCTATTCATTAAATGTCAGTTGGGTAATTAAAAATCAGTTTAGTTTGATTTGAAAACAAATGCTCGTACGTGTTCTGGTAAAGTTACGACGCTCTTTGCGTGATTGTGAAGGCAACGCAGCGTCAGCCAATCCCAGAGGACGCTGCGCTATGACGTAAACTCTCAGCGCCCTCCTTACGACATGTTTTTAGCTTTAGCGGCTCAAAGTTAAGTCAGTTTCTGGATAAAAACGGGAGTTGGAGCTTGTTTAGAAACTTTAAAAGACTCGTTAGCGGGCTGTGTGATGGCGAGATGACTTCCGGTATCATCTCAGCGTTAAATATCCTCACCAGACCACTCGGCGGTAAGTTTATGAGTTTACAACGAAGCTAAGCTAAAGCATGCAGCAGCTTTAGCTTTAGCTCCACGGGGTTCACCTGTGTGTTAAAATACATCCTTATATTTGACATTTTAAGTCGGAGCCTGTGTATTCTGGGGTTTGTTCTGATTTGAACGAGCAAATAATGTAAAATCGACATTTTATTGTGATTTTAATGATTCACAGAAACTAAGTGGACTACATGTTTCTGCTGTCAGGTGTTTGATTAAAACTAAACCAGGAGCTGAACCACACCTGAGTCTCATTACACTGATGGAGACTCTTCTCCTCTTTGATATGTCATGCTGGATAAATAAATAAATGAGTCTAATATTTCAGTGTCATGTATTTGGCTTCTCTTTGTCTACTCTCAGGATCCTCTGATCACAACCTCCCTGTCAGACTTTAAATCGAGATGAAGATGAACGTAGTTGCTCAGTAATAAATCTAAAGCAGACCTGTTGCTGCTCAAAGCAAATCAAGAACTTCAGGGTTTGTCACTAGATGGATCCTGGTGTTTAGATCTGTAAACTGAGTAATCATCTAAAGTACAGGCCTATTATCAGAGGTCCAGCTCAGAGTTAACTCTCGTGTGTTTCTGTCTGCAGAGCCGTCTGTGCACGATGCTCAGTCCTCCCAACAGGACGTCCTGCTGGCAGCTCTGGGGGCCAACAGGACCCTTCTCCTGGAGCAGCTGCAGAGCGAGGGCAGCTTTGAGGCGGTGAGGAGGCTGAGGGAGGAGGTGAAGGTGGAGGCAGTCTGGTTCTGCAGCGATACGGAGGACGTGACGTGGGCCTTCGTGCAGGAGTGTCTGCTCCTGCTCCTCGCCTTAGCGCGACACCTCTCTGAGGAGCTGGAACACTTCCAGCAGACTCCGCCCTCCTCTGCAGCGAACCGTCGCACCGCTGAGATGGCTCCACCTTTACCGCCGGACGTCCTCAGCGTGGCCCAGCAGAAGACGCTGGGGGCCGCTCTTCAGTTTGTGGTGTCTCTGGGGCTCTGCCCGTACCTGGCCCCTGGAGTGGGGCTTCCTCTGGGCCGCAGGTCAGCGTTCGGGGCCATGGTGGAAAAACTAGTGAGCAGGGGGGCGGAGCCTGCAGGGGGGCGCCGCCTTCTTACCACCACTAATGTCCTGCTGCAGCTGGCAGAGCTGTCCTCTCTGGCCACGCTGGTCTTCACACGACATCTGGGGGACGTGATGGCAGCGCTGTGTCAGCTGGGACACCAGCCACACCGAGAGGAGGACAGGGTAAGCATTCACCCTCTGTTAACGGGACACTTGAACATACCAGGAAGTAGAAAGATGGAGACACTAAAACAGAAGAAGAAGAAGTTTTTTTTCTTCTTCTTCTTAGATGTTTGGCTGCTCTGATGCTAAAGAGAGGGACGTGGTCTTGGTTTCTGTCAAACCTAAAATAAATAATTACAGAACATGAGACTTGGCTGAAGCCTGATTATGATCATTTTTAAATTGCCCAGCCTTACCCCTACCTATCAGCACATCCCTATTTTTTACTAAGGTGTTTTTGTCTTTCTGTTTTCTCCTTGGACCTTCCAGACGCTCAGTGCTGAGGAATGTCGACTGTGTAAAGACGCCCTGAGAAACCTCCTGGGGAAAGTCTACCAGCCAATCATCATCAAGGAGCTGCTGATCCTCCAAGGTGGACCCAAGCAGGTGCTGATGAAGCGTTTTCATCTGTTCAAACGTCTGTGTGACTGTTGATAAACCTGCGTGTTCCTTCATTGCGTTGTGTCCTGTCAGTCTGGTCCCGTTGGTGGATCCTCTGGCTCCAGCAGCAGAGCAGCTCTGGGATCAGCTCCAGCCTGGCTGAGGCGTCTGTGCGGTCAGCTGCTGTCTGAGCGTCTGATGCAGGCTAACGGTGTGCGGGCTGTGGTCAGAGCCGTCCTGGAGGGAGGGACAGGTGAGGACACCTGTGGAAATGATTTTATTATTATGTTTGTGGTTGTTTATTTTAGGAACCTCGTCCCTGTAGCAGCTTTAATGGTGGCTCCATGAAGTCAAAGCTGTCACAAATCAAAGAAGAGAAAGACCCCAGTGTGTAGATGAAGGTCGTCCTCTGTCAGTCAGTATCTAGTGTCTGTGGATGTGTGGTGAGGTGGCAGTTGAGTAGTTGAGGGTTAGAGAGTTTATGGCAGCGTTGGATGAGCAGAACCTGAAGCTCAGCGTCTGTCCTGCAGGGGGAGAGTCAGACTGGAGGAAATGTGACGCTGTAGCTCGGATCCTGGTGGCGTGTCCTCAGCAGTCCTCAGCAGACGTCTACTTCAGACTCGTGTGTCCTCAGGTCAGCTCCTGTCCTGTCCGTCTCCGTCTTCGTTTGTGTTAAAAAGCTAAAGTCAGTGTTTGATCCTCAGATCCTCGACCTCCTGCACTTTAAAGACAAACTGACGGCCCGACAGTTCCAGCGCGTGGCCACCAGGGCGGCGCTCTCCATGGTGCAGGAGAGGCCCAGCTTCGCCCAGCAGTACCTGCTCAGCCCTCTGCTGGCTCCGCTGCTCCGCTGCTGCACCGTCACCTCCAGTGAGTCACAGAGCTCAGACTCTATGAGTCCAGTCACCACGTGGTACATAGCTGATCCAGCTCACACAGTGTGTGTTTACAGATGACGGTGATTCTCCAGCTGCTGTGGACGAGTCTGAGCTGACTCAATGTGTGGAGGACGTGTACAAGGTGAGGACGTCCAGGACTATGAAGACAAGGAGTCTTTGTCCAGTTGAGACTTCTGTCTCCTCCTTTATCATCAGTGTGTTTCAGCTCATCACATTTAGTCTTAATTGATTTTAAACCAGATAAACCAAATGAATAATTACTAGTTTCCTCCTCTCATCTACAGTTAATGAATCTGAAATCATTCATGAACTAAACTTTAACTTTAACCAGCAGTGTGTGAGATTATACTTCAGGATTATAAGTAAAGATGAACTCAGTGTTTATTAAAATGAGTCTACAGACCCGTAGATGTCTAACTCCTTCTCCTGATGCTCTCAGATCTTTGTGGTTGGGAACAGTCCATCATCGTCTCTTCTCACAGCTCTAGAAGAACTGCTTCCTGTCGTCTTCACACTCTTCTGTTTCACCAGACAGAACGTCTCCCACCTCCGGTAAATGATGCTCTCTGATAGTCTCTGACGGCTAACGTTAGCTAGCTCAGGCTGAGTAAAGGCTAGGTTGCGTGTCTGAGTGCGTCTCTGCTCCACAGCGCCCCCTGTCAGGAGATTCTGCTGTGGTACTTGAGCCACGCTGATGCGTCTGCAGCCCTGTCAGCTCTGAGGCAGCTCTCAGGTCTGCAGGGGCGGAGGAAGGAGGTGGCGGCAGGTTTCCACTTCATCCCTGGCAGCGATGGAGGAGTTAGACTGAGCTCCAGAGACGACTGCAGGAGGTGACGACGCTCAGCCACAGATCCTCTGAGAGCTCCTGAGACTCTCACTCTAACTTCTCTCTGCTGTTGCTTCCCAGCGACGAGGATGACGAGCTCTACGAGAAGCTGTCAGGAGAACAGTGGAGGCTGGAGTGTCTGATGCATCTGCTGGGTGAACTGAAAGACTGTGACCTGCCAGGAGACTTCTTCCTGGACCTGCTGCAGGTAAAGAACCAGGGACCATCAGACCAACCTGGACTCTAGAGACCAGATCAGTGTTCACACATGGACTCGAGACCAGATCAGCGTTCACACCTGGACTCTAGAGACCAGATCAGTGTTCACACATGGACTCGAGACCAGATCAGCGTTCACACCTGGACTCTAGAGACCAGATCAGAGTTCACACCTGGACTCTAGAGACCAGATCAGCGTTCACACCTGGACTCTAGAGACCAGATCAGTGTTCACACCTGGACTCTAGAGACCAGATCAGTGTTCACACATGGACCTGTTTAACCTGGACTCTAGAGACCAGATCAGAGTTCACACCTGGACCTGTTGAACCTGGACTCTAGAGACCAGATCAGAGTTCACACCTGGACCTGTTTAACCTGGACTCTAGAGACCAGATCAGTGTTCACACCTGGACCTGTTTAACCTGGACTCTAGAGACCAGATCAGTGTTCACACCTGGACTCTAGAGACCAGGTCAGCGTTCACACCTGGACTCTAGAGACCAGGTCAGCGTTCACACCTGGACTCTAGAGACCAGGTCAGCGTTCACACCTGGACTCTAGAGACCAGATCAGTGTTCACACATGGACCTGTTTAACCTGGACTCTAACCTCTGCTGACGTTGCTCCTCCTGCAGGAGTTGACGAGCTGGGCCGCTGCAGCAGACGAAGAGACGCAGGACGAGGGACATGTGGACGTGTCGGCCATGACGCTGCTGGAGGTGGAGCAGCGTCTGGTGGGTGGAGCTGAGAGACGAGCCCAGAGGCTGGCTTTGCTGCAGGTGCTGGCGGTGATGGTTGAGTCTCTGGAGCACAGCAAGCTGCTGAGAAAGACCAGCCAGGTGAGACGGAGACGTCCTGAATTCATGTTGTTTTGTTTAAGGGACACATTTAATGAGACAGGTCTCCGCTCAGTCTCCTGAGGACACTCCTACCACCTACAGCATAGATAAAAAATCGGTCGGTGGTCCTGAGGGAGCTCTGCTAAAGGAAGCAGGCCACGTAAAATAGGCCGTGTGCTTCATCTGTCTCTGATAAACTGACCTCACTGCACTGGATGACGTCTTAGTCTTTATTAGGACTGAACGCTGAGAGATGCAGCTGTAGTCGTTTTATCTTCAATAGTTTTATTCTAGTTTTAAAAGTCTTTTCATCTTCATCAGCTTCTAATTATTATATTTAGTCAAACTGACACTAACAACATTTAATCTGTCGTCTTTAGGTTAAACATTAATCAGAGTTTCTGTCTCTAAACCAGTTTAATGAGGCTGGATCATTTAGCTACATGCTAAATGCTAATCTATCATCCACTCTACTGATTTAAATACGTCAGTCAAAGGTCAGAGGTCAATGACTTCATGTAACTAGTAAAGTTCTTAGATGAGTCGTCGTATTTATCTTAGTGACGTGATGGAGGCTGCATCAGTATCACAGTGATGCTCCTTCCTCCTCATCTGTAGCCACAGCGCTAGTAGCAGCTCGTGTTTGTCTTGGTAACGAGCTGGTTTCTCTGCAGGTGGTGGACTTCATGGTGTCTCTGCTCCAGAGGGCGTGTGTGGGCCTCAATCAGGCTGCTGGACCAGGTGTTGAGAACCCAGTGGAGGGTCAGACTCTGAGCATGGGGATGGGCCTGGTGGCCACGCTGCTCTCTGGACCTCAGGTATTTACTCATTACCCACAATCCTCTCTGTGAAGCAGAGAGGATTGCATGGTGTCATTAGAGACTGGAGACGCTGCTATTTCCTGGAGCTAACCAGCTAGCCTCAGCTAACCAGCTGGCCCCAGCTAACAGCTAGCCTCAGCTAACCAGCTAGCCTCAGCTAACCAGCTGGCCTCAGCTAACAGCTAGCCCCAGCTAACACATTCTACATCAGCTATGAACCACATGGTGACTTGACTGATAGAATCTGAGCCCTTTACATCTGTTTCATACACAGTCTAGTGTTCTAATGGTGTGCTACTATAATACAGTCATCTAGTGGTGACCGTTAGCTTAGCATTGCTATGTAGCATGCCTTTGTGTCTGGTTTCCATGGGGACATCTCGGTCTTCTTCTTTATTGTATAATGAGCTCAGTGGTAGAATGTGATGATGTCCAGGAGACATAAAATGTCCACACGTCCCTCTATCAGCGTCTTTGGACACATGTCGTCTCTAATTTCACAGCTTTCTGCAGACGACTACTCGTCCATGTCGCGGCTGCTCCGTCCTCTGGAGACACTCTCTCAGCAGCATCCTGACGTGGTCGTCCAGGAGCTGGCGTCCAGCCTCAGAGCCGTCATTGCCACTCACGGCGCCTACTGTCCTGAAAACCTCACGGCCGCCGCGTCCAGGAACGACCCCGAAACGCCGGCTCAGACTAAAGCAGACCACTCACAGACACCTGTTAACGTCCACCGCAGAGTCCCGCCGTCCTCCGGAGGGTCTGGAGTGAGTCCTCGCCCTCATACCAAGCCCTTTTCTGATTGGCTGCTGGAAGCGTGTGACCCGGACGTACCGACCAAAGCGTTCGCCCTGAGGGTCCTGACCCAGATGGTGCAACACGGGGACCCAGAGGCGGTCCAAGCCCAGGAGAAGGTCCTCACGGTGAGTCCAGGCCCAGCAGTCAAACATGTCTCCTGGGACATGTTTAATAAATGAGACGGTCGTCCCCTGGGTCTTGTTAGGGACTCCAGCTCATTTACTATTCTCTGTCATCAGAAGCTTCAGCCCCTGCTGCTTCTGCACTGACCCCCTTTTATTGATTATCAGTAGACCCTCGTCACTCTACCTGAGCCCCCCCCCCCCCTCAGACAGACTGTGTCCATGTGGATGATTCCCTTTGATGGCTGCTTTGATGCATGCTCCCTGCTCCAGTTATTGATTCAGCACAAGCAGACTGTGTGATAAATAAATGCTCTCATGTCTCCTGCAGCTCTTCTTGGAGAACCTGGAGCACGAGGACTCGTTCGTCTACCTGTCAGCCATTCAGGGTAACGCCCCGCTATGCTAGCTGTGATGCTAACACTGATACAGCGTTAACTGATCATAAACTGTCCTCAGGTCTGGCTGCTCTGGCTGACTCCTACCCCGACAGGATCCTGGAGCGGCTCCTGAAAGACTTCCAGCGTGGCCCCTCCCTCCCCTCCTCCAACAAGGAGCGCTCCCTGGAAACCCGGCTGAAAGTGGGCGAGGTCCTGATGAGGGCGAGCCGGGCGATGGGTGAGCACCGTGTCCTGGTCCTGGTCCATAGCTGGGTTAGTGGGAGCAGATTAGAGATTAACGTCCATGTTGTTACGGAAAGGAAAGGTCCAGTGTTTGGGGGAATCTGGTTCATCTCTTCCTTCCTTAAATAAATCAGATGTTATCATGTGAGAATGTTTCCATCTTGTTCCTAAATGTGGATCATGTCTCTAAGTCACGAAACAGCTGTTCAACATCTTTTAGATCTTTGTAGTTTAGGATTTATCTTTTCCTTCAGCACGTTTCAGAATGAGTTCATTTACTGGTAGACGCACTTAGAGACTAGCTGACTAATTAGGACCCGAGAAACGAAGCTGCAAGGACCCTTTCGTTCTTTTTATTATTATTATTCTTTGTCTGGGTCTTTTGATAATCCTCAGCACGTCTAAACATCCATGAAACGTCCTGAAAATGTGCAGAAATGTTCGTTCGGCCAAAAACTTTAATGTATAAGTGCCTTGAGTACGGGGCGTAGCAAAAAGGCTCTGTAGCGCCATCTATGGACCAGCCCCTGAAGCAAGTTGCATCTAAAAATCTGTAAATATGTCACATATATGTAACGTCCCAAGACGCACGAAAAAGTCTCTTGGAGCCATAATCTAAACCCAACAGGAAGTCTGCTAAGGGATAAAACTGTGAATAATCAGGCATTAAACCTCATCAGACTGACTTCAAAATGTGGAATTAGGTAGTCGGTAAGTAGATGAACGATAAAAACATATGTTTATTGACTTTTGGTTGAAGTGGTGTGGGTGTTCTGGCCCCTCAAAGTTTCATGACGCTCCATCAAACAGGAAGTTGTATTAAATGTGCTTTAATTCAGTCCAAAGTGCATCAGACTCTACAGTGTTATTACTGGTCCCTAACTGAACACATCCACATGTTAATATTCATACAGTTATTATAGCGCCACCTACTGTGAACAGGAAACGTCTGATTAATGTGACCTGCTGCTCCTGTCAGGGTGTTTGGATTCTCTTCAGATTTTGTCAGGACAGACTTATGTGTCTTATGATTCCATCATCGTTTCAGGTAGTGAGCTGTCCATCAGATGGAGTCAGATCATTTCTCTCTGGTGTCTGGCTGCCTGTGTGTGTTGGTTAAACTTGTAATGACGTACATCTGTCACAGATGATTGGTTCTATAAAACATTGAGTTGCACAGATGGTGCATTGTTACTCCAGTGTATCCGTGGTGATCCCGTCCTCGCCGGGGCCCGTTGTCTTTGGAGTTGGTGGTGATCAAACCTGGAGCCAGTGTTTGTGTCTGCTCTTATTGCGCTGCCCCCTAGTGTTCAGAGCCATTTATTCTGCAGCTTTAAACTAGATGTTGAAGCGTCTCACTGACCCTTCAGCCTGTGATCTGTTTCCTGATGAGTGAGCTCTACATGCAGCTGCAGGTCCATTCACAGGAGCAGCTTTCTCTCAGATAACGTATGTTTGTGGTAAATCTGCCACAGACGGACAGAGAAGACGTTGTGTGAGCGGTAAACAGCGCTGGAGATGAGCAGCTGATCGGCACAGTGGAGGCTTCTTTCCAGGCCCAGGCCGTCACAGGAGACCCTGTCCCTGATACAGACGTCTGTTTGGGTTTTTACTCTGGTTTAATGCGCCAGGTCGCCGTCGTACCACTTCTCTGGGACAATCAGGGGTTTATATCACTGCTGAGAGACTGGACGAGTTTCACACTCAGCAGAGAGCTGCTGTGTTTGTGGCTGGCCAAGGTTTGTCCTCTGCCAGACTGTTTGGAAAGATGAAGGTCTTCTTAACAGACTCGTCTGAGTAAATGTAGCTAATGAATGAGTGAATGAATGAGTGAACGTCTGGCTCTGGTGGTGTTTCAGGGAACCTCTCTGCAGCTGATCCCGTTTATGATGGAGGAAGAGGAGGTGGAGGTGTTGCATCCGGCTGGGATGTGTTGCAGGTTTATGACGCAGGCTGATTCTGCTGCTGACTCACACACACACACACACACACACACACACACACACACACACACACACACACACACACACACACACACACACACACACACACACACACACACACACACACACACACACACACACACACAGTGTTCCTCTTTCATTAGCTCCGTCACAGACGTCTATTGAGACATGGACATGAGAGCCAGCTGGACCAGGGCGCCGTGTTTGTGAGACAGAGGACGAGCTGCTAGCAGACAGTCAGCGCTGGTGACGACAGAGACACTTTGATTAGACGAGGTCAAAGAAAGAGAAGAAGAAATAAACATGCATGTGATCAGATCTACAAGAAATAGAGTCAGAAGTAAATCTATGATCTATCCAGGAAGGTTTAATGACGTGAATGATGATGATGATGATGATGATGTTGTCGTCGTCGTCGTCGAGGCCCAACTTTAGACGACAGCAGGGAGCTGGACGGCGTTTAGAGTCTTTCTCTGGTGATTTTATGGGACAGGATGTTTGTTGGGGGTCAGTCACGTGATCGGGATGTGACGGGAGTATTTTGCAGCCCTTTGACTCTTTGTGCTCGTATGTTTGAGAAACATTTAGTCACGTTTGGAGCCAGAGCTTAATGAGGTGATGGACAGAACGGCTTCATTAGAAGGATGGAATCATCTCCATGTTTTAGATGTTTGTCTCTTTACTGATCCAGATCTGAACATTTATGTCTCAGCTTCTTCCTCATCAGCAGGTCTCCTGGTAGACGTGTTAATTAATGTCAGGGTTCATCCTTCAGTGTCAGCGTATGGACGACGCGCTCAGAGTCAAATGTTTATCTGGACGTCTCTCTGTTGGGAACTGATTCTGCTCCAGCACAGATCTGCTGGACCAATCAGATGGTGTGTGGGCGGGGCTTACAGCATCGTTTTCCTCTCAGTCTCCTGTTAATCTGGTAAAACCCGTCTCCTCCAGGTGAGCTGGCCCCCTACCTCGGCCGTTCTCTGGTGGGCGTCTTCCTGCAGGGGACCAGAGACCCGGACCAGAGCGTCCGGGCCAGCAGCCTGTCCAACCTGGGGGAGCTGTGTCAGAGGCTGGACTACGGCCTGGGACCGCTGGCTCAGGAGGTGAGAGCTGATGCACCAGAGCTACGTTAATAAGGTGGAGCAGTGGAGCCTCCGGACACCAGGGGGCAGGGGACGAGGATCAGACCGACTCCCAGAGACTCATATATACATATATCAGGACAGATCTGTGGTGTCAGACCAAAGACGACATTAGCTTAGCATTAGCTTAGCATTAGCATTAGCAGAGAGGCAAAACCAAACAGGTCAAATAATTATTTATTTAAGTTTACAACATGAGCTCTGAACATGAAGCAACAACTAGAAGCAGCTGAGTCGATAGAGTCACAGAGGTGGACTGTTCCCTGTGTCACCGCGTCCTCTTTGTTCACATCAAACTATCTGAGGGGGACGTGGTCCAGGTGTGGGACAGCCTGTGTGGGCTGCACAAACATGAGCTTTGATCGCAGCCCACGGCCTCACATGTGTGTTCCTTGGTGCTGCAGCGGTCAGCAGCTTCTAGGAAACATGCTGCTGCAGCCTGATGGCGTGAAAGAGCTGCTCTGTCAGCAGCAGGAACAGGATGCTTATTCATGAACCTGGACTTCAGTCCGTCCAGTTTAGTCCTGGTGTTGACCTCAGCAGATAAATTAACCCTCAGGTTGTCAGCGAATGTTTAAAAGAATCAAACGTGTTCAAATGAGTTCTGTGCTGAATGAAGGTCATGTTGTAATAACCACTCTGACCTGATGGTGTCAGTGTTGTCTCTGTGTTCCAGACGCAATAATTCAGACCCTGTTTAGATCTGGTTCAGATCATCTTAAAGACCAGGTGTGAACACTGATCTGGTCTCTAGAGTCCAGGTGTGAACACTGATCTGGTCTCTAGAGTCCATGTGTGAACACTGATCTGGTCTCTAGAGTCCAGGTTAAACAGGTCCAGGTGTGAACACTGATCTGGTCTCTAGAGTCCAGGTTAAACAGGTCCAGGTGTGAACACTGATCTGGTCTCTAGAGTCCAGGTTAAACAGGTCCAGGTGTGAACACTGATCTGGTCTCTAGAGTCCAGGTTAAACAGGTCCAGGTGTGAACACTGATCTGGTCTCTAGAGTCCGGGTTAAACAGGTCCAGGTGTGAACACTGATCTGGTCTCTAGAGTCCAGGTTAAACAGGTCCAGGTGTGAACACTGATCTGGTCTCTAGAGTCCAGGTTAAACAGGTCCAGGTGTGAACACACAGTGAGTCCTGGGTCACATTAAAGACCAGAGACCTGGTTCCTCTGAGATCAGGTCTCCAGAGCTGGCTGGGGACGCGTGTGTTAACGTTTCTTGTGTTTCCTGTGTAGCTGACTTCGTGTCTGACGTCGCTGATAAAGACAGAGAAGGAGGCTGAGGTGAGGAGAGCTGCCGTCCACGTCATCGCTCTGCTGCTCCGAGGCCTCAGCGATAAAACCACCCAGGTACAAACTCCTCAACACGTTCCTCATCCTCAGAGACAATAACACAACAAGAGATCAAACTAAACCACACGTGTGTACGTTCACCTACAAAGGTTAAAGCTGGATAAAAGTGACAGAGGAATAAATAATACTTTGATAAACTTGTGTTAAAGGTTAAATAAAGTGAAAACATCCAGATTCCACATCACTAATTAAAGCTCAAACCATTTTTCTTTGTCACGTTTTAATCTCATGAGACACAGTGAGTAAAATAAAAGCCTGGTGAAGCTTTGAGCAGCTCTTTAAACCAGATCAGTCCCTCCGTCACCTCCACAGAGCTCCAGGTGAAGCGTCTTGTAATTTTCCGTCAGGACCCAGGTGGTCTGCCAGACTTCAGGTCGCTGAGGACGTTGGCTGTCTCCGTCCCTCCTGTAATCCAGCCCCCGTCCACCTGCCGTCCTCTCTGGGTTTATGGACTAAATGTTGGCTTCTCACCCAGAATCAGCGTCAGCGACGTCTTTAGAGACGCTGCAGCTTCAGCTTTCTCACGGTTTCACCTTCACTCGTCTCTAAGGCGTCACAAATCACGTCAGCATGTCCTAACTCATGAATACTACAGATTATTACCTGAGTAGATTAGTTAGTAATCCTAATCCTTGGTTAACCACCAAGACCAGGAACAAACCTGGTGGTAAAATTATTCAGGGTTCAGTCTGACAACAACAAACACAACATTTAGATAAAAGCTAATGCTTTGAGCCCCGCCCACAAACGATCTGATTGGTCCAGCAGATCTGTGCTGCAGCTGAATCAGTTTCCAACAGAGAGACTCCAGATCAACTTTCTCCTTCCGTTAATATATTTGTAGGTGGAGTTAGGACGTGGATGGTCTCTCCTCCATCCATTCAACATTCCGACTGGTTGTCATGAGGATATTTACAGTGACATCACTTTAAAGGACTGAGGCAGCTGTCATTGCTCTGATTGGCTGGAGGTCTGAGATCAGCTGATATTCCTCCTAAACATCCTCCTCCTGTATTAGTTCCTCAGATGTGTAGCTGTTAATCAGAACCAATAGAAACGAGTCAGAATAAGGATTATGATGAAGCAGAAGAACCTGTGAGCCTTAAATGACTTAAAACAGGAAGTAAATGATAAACAGACTCTGGATCAAGAAGAAGAATTCAGTTTATCCAGATTAAAGTACTCAGCTCGACCTGCAGCACAAAAACTAACCGAGGACTTTAAAGTGAATACACGTTTTCAGGGTTTAGGATGAAGATACAGAGAGAAGAGGAGAAAGACAACAGAGAGGTCACGTTTTCTAGCTCCGCCTCGTCCTCTACCTGCCTCAGGTGTGACGTGGGTCTTTGCCACGGCTGCAGATTTAAAGTCCAGCTGCTGGTCCCAGTCCAGGTCCTGTCATTACTGGAACATCTGGAGAAGGTCATCTAATGATACACGAGAGGCCTGGGAACAGCAGAGCAGAGGTTAGACCAGAGATCTGGACGAGACCTGAGGACATGATCCATGTTATGGAACAAGCTGTCTCACACGTTAAGTTCTTCTTTAGATCCTGATTAACAGTCGTCTTCAATCTGTCTGACTGTGGATTATTTGTGGCTTCCAAACTCTTCAGAGATGCTTCTGGAACCTTTTCCAGCCTGATGAGCAACAACAACTCTTTCTCTGAGCTCTGAGACAAAGCTCCTTTGTCCACAAACATCAGACTGAGACAATGAAACTAAACCAGGACCTGAACCACACCTGAGTCTCATTACTGCTCTCTGATATGTAATATTGGCTCACTTTAGGACATTCTGAACTGTAGGTGATAAAACGAAGTCAAACCGTCCTCAGAGGACATTCGTCCCTCTAACCTCTGTCTCCGTCTTCTCCAGGTTCTCAGGGACGTTCTGTTGGACCTGTACCGAGCTCTGAAGTGGGTCGTCCGCTGTGACGTGGACGAGGTGGCGGTGCTTCACGCCCAGCTGGCTCTGGAGGAGCTGGACGACGTCATGAGGAGGTTCATCTTCCCTGAGCAGAAGCTGGAGAAGAAGATCGTTGTCCTGCCGTAGAGCGGAGAGGACTAACGTAGAGGACTTTCACTTTCACAAAATAAACTTTTCAAGGATTCATCTGGTTTCCGCTTTAACTCCGTCGAGCCGAGGAGATGAAAACCAAGTGGTGCATTATGGGAATTGTAGGATCAGACATTTTTGAAGCAGTAGAAGTCAGCGTGTGTCTCTCCTCTGTTACTTTACATTTGCTTCTACATCTTCACACATATGTGACATTAAAGCAGGACGTTTGTCTCCAGTTAATGACTTCCTGTTCGTTCTTTGCCTGTTTTCAGTGATATCTGTTCAGTGATGAAAGACGAGGCCAAGCAGGACCTCTCTTAAATCTCTGGTTTGTTCTAGGCGTCCAGTGTGAACCCTGTCAGAGTCGGGGCTTCGTCTTTACGTCTCTGAAAACACGGTGGTAATCAGGAGATGACATGATTTCTTCTCCAGCACATACTAACCTCACCCTGACGTGGAGAGCGGACAAAAGCTGGACGGCTTTATGTCAACGAGGTCCTGGAGGGTATGAACAGAGCCGGCCTCGAGGTTGACGGAGACGAATGAGACATTCCTTCTTTTGTTTCATGCACTGAGCAAAAGCCTAACATTGTATGAGGCATGACCTCCACGTCTCCCCCTGTGAGAACGTACAACAGGCAGAGACGAGGAGCTCCAGGCTGTTTGCAGAGCGTGGAGTCAAGGCGTCACTGAGGCAGGAAGCTCCTCAGACCTCTACACTGCACCATCACCGAACATGACACACCTGTGTTTAAACTAAAAGCCTTTCTAGTAGCCAGTATTCTTTTATTCATTATTTTGAGTGCAAACTTCAGCTTTGCACAACTTACATGATTGCAAAGCAGAGTAAGCAGCTAAACGTGATGGAATAAATGGTTTGATGCAGTAAATGTTGGCTGCTTAGCTTCTTATCAGTTGGGTAACTTACGTAGCTAATGGCTAAAGCTAATGAGTGTTAAAGTGTGAAGGCAAACAGGTGATTAAACAGATTAAGATACATGCAGTGCTGACTGTAGATCATGTGTTTTTACGGTTGCTAACAGAAGTTAAGTCTGTTTTAGGTTCATGTCAGTTGAACACATTGTTTTCAGATGTTTTCACAGTGAGGTACTGTTGAGTTATTTTGGTCCAAACGTCACTCGATGCCATAAATGGAGAACTAAACCGTTCACTGTGCAGATTCTTAAAATGGAAAGAAACTTCAAAACTAGAAGCTTTTTATCTTAATTCACTTTGGTTTTAGCGCCACTGGTGCCTTAAATGTCCAGTTACAGAAACATCTTCTGATGCCCTCGGTTTAATCCCGTGAATCACTGATTGTATATTTACTGCACATACAAACGCAGGTTTGTTTGACTACAGAGTCCAGATTAACACAACACAACAAACATCAAAAGTCCATGGATGTTTTTCTTTGGATTTAATCAGCTGCAAAAAATCTAAAATTAAATGTTGACTCGTTCAGATGACGTGTTTGGAATCAACCACTATCAAATGTTGCTAAAGTTAGTATTTTAAATCTTTAGCTAAAGGCTCACAAGTAATATTTGGTTAAGATGTATTAGCTAGCTAACTGAACTGATTGAATTATTAGCTAAAAGTACAAATTGGTTCAAATTAGCAGCATACTAAATTACATAATTAGAAGGTGTAATGGTTTTAAAGTAGTAGCTTTGATGTAATAAATGGTTTTAGTGACAGAATCAATGTTTAGCATTCAGTTATATTAGCTGAAAAACAGTTAGCCTGTGTTTGAAGCAATAACTACCTAGCTAACAGTAATAGCTTAAATGTTAGCTAAAAGCAAAAACTAATTAGATAGTTTTAGCAAATTAGTGGCGAACTAAATGTTGCAAATAGTTAGCATAATGAAGTAAATGGTTAGCTTAAAGTAACTGTTGTGATATAAGAGTTTAGCATTCAGTCGTTAGCTACCAGTAATAACTAAGTGACTAAAAATAGCCGAGTGTGATACGGTAACTTCTTAGGTAAGAGTAATATCTTAAATGTTAGCAAAAAGTAATTAGCTAATAAACTAATCAGTCAGTCAAGTGGTTAGCTAAAAGTAAGTAGTTAGCCATAAATACAGTAAGTGGGTTTAGTGAAGAGCTAAATGTAGCTGTCTGTAGCTACGCTCAGCTAATGTTACTGTTTACAGACAACTATTTACTACGTTTAGCTAATTTGTCCGTAGAGTAAATGGTTAGCTAAAGTACTACATAGTTAAAAACAGTGGAACGTGCATTTAGCTAAATCTGTTGAGTATTTTTGAATTCACAGAACAGATGTGTTTGATCTGCTGATGTTTTCTCAGGTAATTATTTTGTCTTCCAAGAGTCTAAGGAGACGGTAGAGGAGAACCGTGGGGACGTCCCAGGAGACGCCACATGAAAATCATTTCTGCCTCCAGCTACTGATCACAGTCAAGGTCAAGATGGCGGCTGTGCATCAGATGGAGGTCTGTTGACTCTGTTTATCTTTTAATGGGACAGACGGGTCATACAGGTTTTACCTTTAACTTCTTCAATCAAAGATAAAAGAGCTTAAAAAAGATGAATGGATCACGTCCTAAATCGGATCAGAGAGTTAGACCCACTCAACATTATGACCAAGGCCACTGATGCTTTCAAACAGCTGATCGCCCTTTTTACAGATGAAAGTAAAGTCGTTTTGTGATTTGAAGGACAGATTTGATTTTATTAGGAGACTGAGCCTGACTTTGTTCAGTGTGATGTGTTGATTAGGTAATTAGAGGCTTTAGTAGAAGTGGAGAGACTAGTTAGCCTCAAGGAAACCCCAGCACCTACATACATACTCATATATTTATTTATTAATACCACCTTTACACCAGCTGCTGTTTTTAATCCTTGCTTGAGACTGTTTAGTTTATTTAGTTTTATTGGTGTCTTTTTTTCTGTCATGCTGTGACTGGACCTCATGTTGTAATGACAATAAAAACCATGAAACCTTGAAACATTTACTTGGTTGTTTCTGCTTTTAAAACAAGTCTGTGACGAAGAATTATTGCTTAAAACACAGCAAAGGCAAAGTCTGAGCAGAAAATGAGTCCATGACGTAGAAAATAATGACATTAAAGAGTTTATTTAAGAAGTTTAGTTAAAGTCAAAGAGGACCGAGGATAGAGCCTGGTGGCATCCCATGTTCATGCGCTAATGTGTGTAATTTTTGCATTTATTATTATTTTTGCAACTAAGCTACTGTGACCAAACGATGTCCCTCGTGGATCAATAAAGTTTATTTAAGTCTATTGCTCAACCTTTCCTATTTAACCCTTGAAACCCTCTCGTTCATTCATCTCTGGTTCAGATAGTTTGACCCTGTGTTTTTCCGGAGACGTCTATTACTGTAATTACAGCATCGCACCGAGTCTGAGAGGAAGATGAAAAGGGTTTGATTTATGTGACGAGCGTTTAGTTACCTGACTCAAATAAAATGCACTTGAGTGTCTTTGGCAGCGGCGTATTGATTCTCCGAGGCACACTGCAGTCGGCCCAGGCGTAACCTGCAGGATGTCAGCAGCTCAGGCTCAGAGCAGGAGAGGGGAGGGGAGGGGAGGGGAGGGTGGGAAGATAAATAAGTCCATAAAGGATGCTTTGAGTCAGGCAGAGAAGTGGAGAGGAGAGGGGGCTCCAGTCAAACAGTCCCCAGGCTTGTTGGAGGCTGCTGGCTGCATTGCAGAGAGACAGGGAGCTGGTTGGGGAGTCCAGGAAGGGGAGGGAAGGAGCAGAGTCGGGCTGCCAGCCGTCCAGACGGGACGGTGTGAGGACAGGGGTTTAGACTCTGCTGCAAACGGAGGATGCAGAAAGGAGCTGATGCTGCAGCACGACACAGAGGAATGAGAGGCTGAGCAAACCTGGGGGGGCAAGAAGGAATCCGACCTGAGTCAGAGACTGAGTTTGTTTCACCTTCAGTCTGCAGACGATCAGGAGCAGAGATGGACGGCACCACAAGTAGAGACCAGACCAACTCCTGCACAAAACCTGCAAAAACTGCACCAGCATCAGCTGCTGGCTGAGCCCCGCAGATCACATCTCAGCTGGGGGCTTCATGCCCCGGGACGGTCCTGGGAGATAGAAGGAGTAGGAGGAGGAGGAGAAGGAGGAGGCTGGCTCAAAGACGGGGCTGGAGGGTGGTGCCTTAAACTGCCTGCTATATTTTTGGATGTGGGATCTCCTGAATTAAACGAGCAAGCTGGAATAAAGATGTAGTGTGAGCTGGAGGAAGGAGGGGGACAGAAACAAGGAGAGCGCTGTGCTGAGGAGAGGAGAGAGCTGGACGTCCCAGCTCGACGGGGGAGACGAAGACGGAGGGTCCACCGGATCAGGAAGGTAAAAGTTTTAATTGTACTGTTTGCACTCGGACACATTAAGACAGAAGATTAATCCTTCCTCTGCTAACCAGAATAAACCCTGCCTTTAAGGATAAGATCTGAGAAAATAAACTGGCTTTTAGTTTGAGGTTTGTAAATGTTGAATGAATTAAGGTGTAAATTAAAGAAGCACACAGACTGAATGGAAAGTGTTAGAAAACCTGGAATAAGTGACATAAAAGCCCAGGACAGCGGTGAATGTTTGCAGAGTGAGGCAGAGTGTCAGGTCCAGTCCTGTTGACTCAATAAAAGCTGAAGAATCAGAGTATTTTGTGTCTTCACGTTGTCTGCTGGCATCTAATACACTCACTGCTTTTTCCTGGAGGCAGACAGTGACCGTTAGAGCGTCTGTTTGGAGGCTTCTGGCGTCTCTAAAGAAAACGCTGGCCTGTTTGATTTTCCATGGCATCACTGCTGTGCTGGACCTGCCTGCTCTAGTGGCCTTTTATAGAAAACCTGCTGCTATTTATCAGCCAGTGTGAACAGTGTCAGACCTCAGGTGAAGCTGATGCTTTAATGCAGAAGTAAGAGAACATCTGACGTTGGTTTAATATTAGTCTGAATCTACTATCCACCACATGGTGACTGGACTGATAGAATCTGAGCGCTGTATATTAATACACGACCCATTACCTCCATCTAGTGGTCTAATGGTGGTACTACAGATAATACAGTTAGCTTAGCAATGCTATGTAGCACGCCTTAGAGGAAATCTCAGTCTTCTCCTGTATAATGAGCTCAATGGTAGAATGTGATGATGTCCAGGAGACATAAAATGTCCAAAGCTTGAGTTGTGTGGACATTGTCTCCTGTAGTGAATCAGTAGGATTTTGGAGCCAGATTCACTTTCAAGAGGTAAAAACCCAACGTGGAACACTTTGGGTTCTTTGGTTCTCCACATGTCCAGATGGAGAGTGGAGACCAGGGTCCATAGAGACCAGGGTCCACGGAGACCGGGGTCCACGGAGACCGGGGTCCACGGAGACCGGGGTCCACGGAGACCGGGGTCCACGGAGACCAGGGTCCACGGAGACCGGGGTCCACGGAGACCAGGGTCCACAGAGACCAGGGTCCATAGAGACCAGGGTCAGGAGCATGGACTGGATAGTCCTGGATTATTCTGGGATCTTCATTTGTTTTGTAGAGATCTTCATTAGAAGGATTTATTTCTCAGCTTCTTCCTCATCAGCCGGTCTCCTGATAGACGTCTAAGGAGGAGTGGTATTAATTAATGTCAGGGTTCATCCTACAGCGTCATCGTATAAACGACGTATTCAGTGTCAACAGAAACAACAGAGACAAACTAAATGTTTACAGCACCTTTGAAAACAGAAAGACAGGTTTTCTTTCAGTGAAACAGGAATAGAAAAAGGTTTATGGACCGCTGTGATTGGCTGGAGGACTCTCCAATTAACACAGCTGAATCACGCCTCATGATGTTAGCAGATGCTACGACAGCATAGAGTCCGTATGCTAACATTCCTGCAGATATTAATAGTAGTTTGGTGGTTTCCAGTAGCTTTAGCATGCTAACAGGATTAGCTCTGTGAAGCAGGTTAGCAGATCTTTGACTGACTGAAACGTTCCTGGTAGTCCAGTGCTTCAGCTCCATGCACCGCTGTGGTTCAGGACGTCAGGCTGGATCCAGCAGCATCCACCCTCCACCCTTCAAACCACTGACTGGTCAGGATATCCCGGCAGACGTGACCTCAGGGCTAATTGCACCTGTCCCCCCTCAGTTCCCTGCCTAATCCCAGCTCCTGACCTGACAACAACCCCCTCATCAAACAGTCCCTGTGATGGTCTGCTTGTTATCTGGCCCTCGGGCCCCGGGGCGCTCAGACCACGCTGCCTTGGCCTCGCTATAATCCACCGTGGAAGCTGTTGTCTTTGGCTGAAATAATAATCCCAGGAGGACATCAGAGGGTCCCATCCAGAGGGTACCTGAACCACAGGGGGGACCTTTGTAGTTTTTTCAGGGAGGTATGTTTCAGAATGAACTCAACTAATCAGAAAACAGACAAAACACAGAGATAGTTATTTGATGAAAGAGGTTAAAGAGGAGTCAGTGATCCAGAATCATCAGGACGATCATTTAGAGGAATTATTCTGAAGAAGATCTAAATGACAGCCATGACACAGGAAACCGGTGCTCGGGAGGAAAAAATGTTTTGTGTGCGATCCAAGAACCTCAATTTAACCCCCCCCCCCAGCACCCCCGCCCTCTGTGCCAGGACCTCAGGTATCAGACTGATCCTGAACTCTGAGGAGGAAGAATGAAAATCTGAACATTGATCCAGAGGAAACTGATAAATCAGAGGGTCCCACAGAGCTGACTGCCAAATATAAATGTTAGCTTGTCTCACGGTGGGGTGGGGGGGTGGGGTAGGTGGAGGGGGGGTGGAAGCTAAGGTGGGGCCTGGAGGTTACAGTGTAGGAGGTAATTTCATGAATGAAAGGACAGAATTGTTCCAGCGTTTCGTCTGGTCCTGAGAGCCGGCCAAGCCCCTCCTGGCCTTTAATTAGAGCTATTAACCCAGAGAGAGAGAGGGGGACACGGGACGGAACGGGACGGGAGGGGGCAGGTGATGTGGGAGGGGGCAGGAGTAGAGGTATTAGAAGCAGCAGCAACAGTAGCTGTGGAGTTAGAGTACTAGGACTATACTGTGAATTTAAAGCTCAGACCTTCTGTTAACATCTGACCGGTCCATCTGTCTGGTCTCACCTGGTCTCACCTGGTCTCTCCTGGTCTCACCTGGTCTCACCTGTCCATCCACCTGGTCTTAATGTAAATGTGTCTCCACATGCGTCCCCAGCCAGCTCTGTAGATGTGATCTCAGTGTGTGTGTCTGTAAATGAGCAGCATTGCCATCATGTGGTCAGTAGAATATTAATGGATCTCTACCTACCACTGGATCAGAACCATCAACAGCTGCTTGGTGACTTGGAGACATGATCCACATTTAGGAACCAGATGGAAACACTCTCACATGATAGATATTCATATGATAACACAGAGCTCAGGTTCATGTTCTTAGTTTAACAGACTCAGAGTGGCTGTGGTGTTAGTGCTGGTGTGTTTCCAGCTGAAGGTGCCTGATGAAAGGAAACAGGAAATGACACGTGGGTCAGTTAACGAGGACTTACAGTCTCCCTCTGTGAGAGTCCAGAGGTCCAGCTCTCAGTCTGAACAGACCTCTGTACACAGACCTGATGACGTTGTCCAGGTAGAATCTGAAAAACAAAGCTGAGATAAAGACTGCTGTTGTGTTTGTAGAGGACGTTTCCTCTGAGCGTTCAGCTCTAAATGATGGTGGAGAGTTTAGGTTTCATCACCTCAAGGTCACATGACTTTATGTTTTATTTGTCCCGTCTGTCCTCTCCGTCCTCCAGATGCCCTCTCGCTGCAGGAATGCGGTGAACATCGTGCTCACCACCCTCTTTGCTGCCGTGGTCCTCTTCACCATCCTCCTGGCTTATGTCACAGGTGAACAACAACCTTCATGCTGTCATGCTAACCACTGCTAAAGGCTGCCAACACCCACCTAGAGGAGCCATTAGCATCTCTATTAGCTTCTCCATTAGCCTCTCCATTAGCCTCTCCAATAGCCTCTCCACTAGCCTCTCCATTAGCCTCTCCATTAGCCTCTCCACTAGCCTCTCCATTAGCCGCTCCATTAGCCTCTCCACTAGCCTCTCCACTAGCCTCTCCACTAGCCTCTCCACTAGCTTCTCCACTAGCCTCTCCATTAGCCTCTCCATTAGCCTCTCCACTAGCCTCTCCATTAGCCTCTCCATTAGCCTCTCCATTAGCCTCTCCACTAGCCTCTCCATTAGCCTCTCCACTAGCCTCTCCATTAGCCTCTCCATTAGTCTCTCCATTAGCCTCTCCATTAGCCTCTGCTCTGGTCTGTGTCTGGTCGTATCACTGCTCTTCCTCCTCTTTGTTTTTAAGGCTACCAGTTCATCCACACTGAGCAGCACCACCTCTCCTTCGGCCTCTATGGTGCCTTCCTCTCCCTCCACCTCTTCCTCCAGAGCCTCTTTGCCTTCCTGGAGCACCGGCGGATGAGGAACCCGGCCCGGCCTCAGCACCTCCGCCGCTCCGTGGCCCTCTGCATCGCAGCCTTCCAGGAGGACCCGGACTACCTGAGGAAGTGTCTGCGCAGCATCCGCCGGATCTCCTTCCCGGGCCTGAAGGTGGTGCTGGTGGTGGATGGGAACCGGCCAGAGGACCGCTACATGATGGACATTTTCCAGGAGGTGATGGGCGGGGCCGACCAGGCCGGCAGCATGGTGTGGAAGGGAAACTACCACAGCGATGGCAGCGGAGGAGGAGGAGTCGGAGCAGGGGGGAGGAGCACGGTGCACATGGAGGAGGCATCGAGGGTGGCCCGGCTGGTCAGAGGCTGCCGCTACTCCTGCGTCATGCAGGAGTGGGGAGGGAAGAGGGAGGTGATGTACACCGCCTTCAAAGCTCTGGGCGACAGCGTGGACTATGTGCAGGTACCAAGAACATCTGCACCACTGATCACTGGCCACTTCATTAGGTACACTAGTTACAACAGTCCTGGTTTGCTCTAATTTCCTCAAGTCTTCTATTTTACTGCTGTAGCCAACCTGAGTCTCCACAAAACGTTGTATCAAGACATAAAGTTGATTCCGTCTTTAGATTTAAACCAAGCAGTGACTCTAAACGTTTAACCTGCTGTGAAGACACAACCCATTGACCTTCAGAAAGCACCAGCTCGGTCTTCTTCCCCAGCTGTTGTCCACCATCTGGTCCCTGCTGCAGGTCAAAGGTCGTGTCCACAGCGGGGACGTCTTTCAGCAGCCGCTCATGTTTTAATACCAGTCAGCGTTCTGCACCAGCTGCAGCCTGAACCTCCTTCCTCTGCTTTCAGGTGTGTGACTCTGACACCGTCCTGGACCCGGCCTGTACCATCGAGATGCTGAAGATACTGGAGGAAGACCCGATGGTGGGAGGGGTCGGTGGAGACGTACAGGTCTAGTGTTATCGTTTTACTCATCAAAGCTGCGTTTCCACCACAGGAAGAAAGAGTCTGTTATTATCTGTAAAACCAGGACGACTCAGGTGAATTATCTCTGCTGGACGGTTTGTTTTTCACTTTGAATATTTTTTCAAACTCTGCAGAGAAGATTTTTCCAGCAGGAGTTCTGGATCTGCAATGAGATAAAACATTAAAGTTTTGTTTTGAGCTTTTTGAAACATCAGATTTGTTCTCTCTGGGTCTGGAAACCTGAAGTTACTTTTAGGTTCTTGGAAAGTGTTATGAGTCTAATTTCTTTTTTTGGTGTAAACGTGGCTTCATAACTCTGCTCCTTGTTTGAGTTCTAACTACAAAGATGCTGTAGATCCAAAATGAAAAGCTGAACAAGGACGGCTGGATCCTGAAGTTTCTTTTCAAGACAGAAAAAGACTGAGTTAGGGATTTTATCAGGAACATCTTTGGGTGGAGTCCACCTGAGACTCATCTGGAATCTTGGATGAAACGTCTTGAAGAAACCTAAAAGTCCAGATGTCTTTGTTTCAGCTTGTTCCTTCATAAATAAAAACCTTCACAGACAAGATGCTGTAAAATGTGCTCGCACTAAAAGTCCAAGGTTTTTCTTTGACTCTTTTCTCTTCTGCTCCATCCTCCAGATCCTCAACAAGTACGACTCGTGGATCTCCTTCCTCAGCAGCGTACGCTACTGGATGGCCTTCAACATCGAGCGGGCCTGCCAGTCCTACTTCGGCTGCGTCCAGTGCATCAGCGGCCCCCTGGGGATGTACAGGAACTCCCTGCTGCAGCGCTTCCTGGAGCCCTGGTACCACCAGACCTTCCTGGGCTCCAAGTGCAGCTTCGGAGACGACCGCCACCTCACCAACCGGGTGCTCAGCTTCGGCTACAAGACCAAGTTCACGGCGCGCTCGCAGTGCCAGACGGAGACGCCGACGCAGTACCTGCGCTGGCTCAACCAGCAGACTCGATGGAGCAAGTCGTACTTCCGTGAGTGGCTTTACAACGCCCTGTGGTTCCACAAGCACAGTCTCTGGATGACCTACGAGTCCGTGGTCACCGGCTTCTTCCCCTTCTTCCTGGTCGCCACCGTCATCCATCTCTTCTACCGGGGGCGGCTCTGGAACATCCTGCTCTTCTTGTTGACGGTGCAGCTGGTGGGGATGGTGAAGGCCACCTACGCCTGCTTCCTGCGGGGCAGCCTGGTCATGATCTTCATGTCACTCTACTCCCTGCTCTACATGTCCAGCCTGCTCCCCGCCAAAATATTTGCCCTGCTCACCATCAACAAGGCCGGGTGGGGCACCTCGGGCCGCAGGAAGATCGTGGTCAACCTCATCGGCGCCGTTCCAGTCACAGTGTGGGCTATGGTGCTGCTCGGGGGCGTGGCCTACACGGTCTACTGTGAAACACAAGAGCCGTTCAGTGAGACGGAGAAAGCCTTGCTGATAGCGGGGACGATCCTGTACGCCTGCTACTGGGTCATTCTGCTGGTGCTCTACCTGGCCATCGTAGCCAAACGCTGCAACAAGAGGGAGGAGCAGTATCACCTGCCGTACGCTGAGGCGTAGCCCCGTCAGCAGACACAGCCCTGGGACGTTAGCGCAGGGGTTTTCACCGATTCTGGCGAGGTTCTTGTTGGACCCCACGAACCGCTAGAAGGATCAAGCTGGAAACCAGGATCACACCTTCATCAGTGGTGCTACAAAACAAAAAGAAGAGTCGTGAATCTGAACTCTGGGCGGCAGGAATCCTCAGCGGTGACGGGATCCACACAGCTCCCCATTTATTATCAGGCTCAAAGGTGCTTCAGACTGAAATACAAAACAACGAACCAAGCAGGACTGATCCAGGGTGTTAAGAGTTCATACTGACGCTCCGAAGAACATTAGGGAGACGGCGAAGGGTAAACATGATCCTACAGTCAGAGCAGCAAAACAAATCTGAGACGAGAAAAGACGAGAGACTAGAGCAGGAGACAGGAAGCTAACGGCTAACGGAGCTAGCAGGATGAGCAGTCTAGACTTTCAGTTCGTAGTCGCTCCTCCTGTTCAGACTGACGTGTGTAAAAATACAGAACATCAGCGTCGGCTTTGGCTTAAAAACCCAAACGCTGGTAGACCTTTGTCATCAGCTGTCAGGTTTCATGACACAGTCTTTGTTCAGATAATAGAAATAATAATAATAATAACAATATTTAAAGCCATAGATCAGGTTAAGTTCATCAAGTTCAGAAACTGCTTGGAACATAAACTCCAGTAGAGTAGAGAACAGCGTCAGTAGCAGTTACCTGCAGCTATAGAGAGGTTTTTATCGTCAGTCTGGATCCATGCTGACTGCGTTAGGGACAGCGTCCACCAGGGTTTATTAGCTTGGTGTAAAGTCAGCTGGACGTTTGCTATCGTTCACTGCCACATCCTGATTCAGGGACAGCTAGAAAATGTGTTGTTTGCTTTTTAGTGACGCGTTAAACTCAGATGTTCTGACATGTTAGATCTTCACACGTGTCCGGCTCTGGAGGACACGGGTTCTGCTGATGGACACGTTTTAAATGACGATTCACAGGGACCAGTTTAACCTGGTGACCTCTAACAATGTGTAATAACGTCAGAGGTCATTTATAAATCACACCACTGATCACCAGCCATGTTTCTACAGCTGTTCATCTGGACAGATGTTTGTCTCTGCAGCATTCAGACCCATGATGGAGTTTATTTAGTGATGGATTCATGTGTTCATCAGTAAAGGACATGACAGGTAGATCAGTTTAAAGCATAGTCTGTATATAAACATGGACACCACGTCTCCTCTTCCTCTCATTGGTCAAACTGACTCTATGTTCCCGGGGATACGGGCGGTGCCAGATTGACACAAAACATTCATCAATATTACATCAACTACCTAAAATTATTTGTATTTTAGTATTTTAGTTTGGTCCAAGCCCCGCCCACTAACATAGAGGGGGTGGAGCTTATGGCCTATACTGCAGCCAGACACCAGGGGGAGCTCTAGTTGTTTTGGCTTCACTCCACCGTCCGTCTTCTTTATTATCTGATCAGTCTGATCAGGTTCTAGTAGCAGAGACGTCAGACTCAGAGATGAAGTCAGTAAATCAGAGTCAAACACAGAGTTAATTATTTATTTCTGTGACGTCTGCAGCTTAAACTGGTCCCTGTGAGCAGAGCTTCCAGTCTGACTGAAGCGTGTTCTGGGTCGTCTGGTGTGAACAGGAGGAAGTGCAGCGACCTGAACCTCCTGCTGCTGCACAGAGATGAGATCATCCCGTCTCATGAACAGCACAATCATCTGCTAGCATCATCATACCATCCACAGACAATCCCAGACCTTTCTGAACATGCAGCTGAGTCCTTGGTGCTGTTGAACGGTGTCAATGAGGAGAGAAACTTCTCACCAACGCTCTCCGGAGCGTCTGCAATGCAGAGGTTGCTTTTTATATAAATATATATATTGTAAAGGTGCCAAAAGACGTTTTCCTACTGGACGATTGTGTCGTCTTTGTTCGTTTCCTCCATCAGCAGCAGAGACGTAAAGACGCCAAAGAGATGACTGAAGGTATGCTCCAAAAAAAAAACTGTTTCATTTTCTGTTGGTTTTTAACTGTGAACATCTCTACAGTTTAACTCATGTTCCTGTTGTCTGGTTTGGAGCTGGCTGTAAAAGTTTAAACTTGATTAAAAAAGACCCATTCATTAAAGAGGAAACGTGTTTGAAGGTCGACTCAGGGTTTTTTATTTCTCATTTTCTGACCAGAACAGCTGTTGTTGTTTCTTGATGCTGGAACTTTCCAGAGCCGCTGAAAATGCTTTTTCTGTTTCTGACACAATCCTCTCATTCAGACCGGACGGAGGACGTCTCCACCGACATTTTCCCCTCATGCAGGCCTTCATAGTGATGCTGTGTTTGCTGTGTCGGACGGAAGAAGAAGAAGAAAAAGAATGTTCTTTATAACGGTTGAAGCAGTAAAGAATTAAAATCAGTTTATTTCACTCTGAGCTCAGGAACAAAGAGCTACAGCTGAGTACAGGGACACAGCTCATTAAAAACCACAGTATCCCGTCTTCACACACTAGCCTCCACTCAAATATTGTTAAATTCAAACATTACCATGCTAATATGAGGTAAAGCAGACATAACATTTAAAATAACACCATGTTTAATTATCACCATGAACGACTTCACTGTTCAGCGTGTATTGATTTCCACTCAGACGTATTTAATAATTAAAACTTTTTTATTTTGTGATTTTCCTCCTAAAAGCTTATTGTTTCTGAATCGAGGGAATCGTGACCAGACATTAAATCTCCAGCGCGTCTTTTATTTACTAAGTTACTAAAACATCTTGAGGGACACCAGACATGCTCTGTCCACCCAACCATCCGCCCTGACCTCCTCCTTCTTTCTCATGACTGAATGAAATTTACTGAATTAAGAGAAAACCTTGAGTCACGTCATAGCTCTGTGATTCACATGTTTTTTAAGATGTTTTTGTGAATCATTTTATAGAGACGGTAATAATCCATCTAAACAGCTTTTAAATGCGACATAGCCTTTTCCTGTGGAGTGAAGCAGTCGTCCTGAGGCCTCTGTGGTTCTACTGACTCTACTGCGTTCTCTGTGTTTGGTTCCTGGTGCAGCAGCGTGAATGTTTCTCTGATGAAGTCACTGATTAAAACGACTGGACTGACTCTAACCACACGCTTCTATGTTTGACTTTAAAAACATGTCGAGTACAGAGAGTGAGGTGTTTGAAACGTTACAGCAGCTTCCATGAATCAGTCCTTTCAGTCACAGTTTGTCAGAAGGTGGGCGGAGGTTAATGTAAATAATCTGTAAATATCCTGGAGACATGGTCACAAGATCCAACACTGGGTCAGACCTCACGTCAACACCTGGTCTCACCTGGTCTCACCTGTCCATCCACCTGGTCTCATCTGCTCTCACCTGGTCTCACCTGTCCATCCACCTGGTCTTAATGTCCCTGTGTCTCCACATGCGTCCCCAGCCAGCTCTGTAGATGTGATCTCAGTGTGTGTGTCTGTAAATGAGCAGCAGCGCCATCATGTGGTCAGTAGAATATTAATGGATCTCTACCTACCACTGGATCAGAACCATCAACAGCTGCTTGGTGACTTGGAGACATGATCCACATTTAGGAACCAGATGGAAACACTCTCACATGAGAACATCTGATTTATTTAGAGACAAAGACTCAGATTAGACCTGAACCCTGAAGCTTCATCCTCAGAGGATCCAGGTCTCTGATGATGAACAAACATCTCCTTCACATAGGATGCAGTGTTTTCCACATTAGGTTCTATCTTTGTCTACGTTCAGGACTTATGTGAAAATTCATTAAAGGTTTGAGTCGTTTTTATGTAGAAATGTGGAAAGTTTATTTTATATTAACGTCCCTGAAAACACAACTTTTAATCTAAATCATTTCTCCATCTGCCACAAAAACATAAGAAACTTTAAAGATGGTCTGCAGACACCAGACATGCTCTGTCCATCCCGTTATCCACCCTGACCTGCTGCTCCTCCTCCTCCTCCTCCTCCTGTCTCTGTTTCTGTGTTTCTGAGTTCTTCCTCAGAGTCTAAAGTCTTTGATCGGACCGACAGGACCTCAGCCAGGACCTCAGCCAGGATCTACACCTTCTTGGGTACGTTGGTGATGATGGGTTTGGGGCGTGTTTTGAAGATCAGCTTCCGTTTGATCAGTGCAGTCACGGAGTAAGAGGTGGAGGCGGGTCCTTGCTGGTCCGTTTCCATGGCTACATCGTCGTCGTTGTTGTGGACTGCATGTTTGGTGAGGACGGCGAAGGGTTTCTCCAGTTTAACCTGCTTCCCGTAGAGGATGTGGTGTCCAACAATCAGCACTGGCACCCCCTGGTGGAGGGGAGGAAGAACAGACACAGACTTTACTGGACAATAACAACATCTACATGAGGACTACAGCTGGGTATCACTACTGATTTCATTCCAGTCTTTTTTCTTTTCTTTCTTAACGTGTTAGATGTGATTAATCTTTTCTGGATTTGTTGCAGACTTACCTCTTTGGTGTAGAGCAGGTCTCCCATCACGTTTCCTTCCAGACCAGTGTTGTGTCTGGACACCATCTCTCCCTGCAGCTCCACCAGCAGCCACTCTGGAGGACTGCAGCCGTCCACGCTGCCTCTGCAGGAACAGCACCAACCACACATGTTTAACAGCTAGTCCTGCTTTTATTGTGTTTTATTTTTATTCTTATTTTATTCTTTATTCTTATTTCGCTATTTAAGGTTGTACTGTACCAGAGAGTAAAAGTTACCGGAGTCAAATTCCTTGTATGTGCACATACTTGGCCAATAAAGCTGATTCTGATTCTGATAATCAACTATTTATTTAACAGAGCAGCAGAAATATTTAAATATAATTAATCTGAGGTCTGACTGAGACAGTCTGGGCTAAAATACACATAAGACATTTGTATATTAAATAAAAGATGTTTATATAAGGTCTAAGGTGTGAGAGGAAACTAAAATAAAAGCTAAAAGTCCATATCCACTCTACAGCAGCACTAACAGACTTCACACACCAGACTCCACTCAAATATTGTTAGCTTCCGATATAACTGTATATAACAGTAACAGTAGACATACAATATAAAATAACACAATGTTTAACTATCACCATGAACTACTTTACAGTTCGGCATGTATTGATTTTAATTCAGAATGATTTATTAAACCTGGGTATAAAACGTAAATACATATTTTCTCCCAGGAAACGAGATAATAATAAATACTTCTTACCTGATGACAATCTGAACCATGGTCTCCTCCGACAACTGAAATGTCTCAAATTAGCTCTAATGAACTTTAAATGATCAGCTTATTCATGTTAAATGATCCCAGAGCAGCGGCTTCAATAACAAACCAGCTCCGTTCAGGTCAACTTCCCGCCAGCGCCGTACGTGCTCCCAGCGTGATGACGCATTTCCGTTTGCTGGTTCAGTTCCGGTTTAAAGGTCATCAACGTGGGTCCCGTGTTTTCAGGCGTGTGGTTCCAGTCTAGAGGAAAGTTAGACACGTGTGAAGAAACGCAGCTGGTAAATAATGAATTCTTTGGATAAATGATGCTGTTGACGTTAAATTATTTATCTAATGAAACTGTGACGTGATTAGTTTTACTAACGGACCGCTAGCTGCCGTTAGCTCTGCTAGTTGATTAGCATCAGAGCTAGCCGTTTGGTTTAAGTTCATTTTTAAAACGTCAACACATGCTGCTAACATGTAGCTGTAACCACTGGGTATTTCCTAACTATCCGGATGAGAAATCTCAGATTAATTAAATATATAAACGAATTTTAGCGCTTTCCCCAAGTTTCAGGATCAAAACAAACATTGGAGGAAAATCTGTTAGTTTCCTGTTGTTGGATGTTTGTTGATCCAGATGGTTGGAGGAGTCTTTGTGGATGTGGGAGATGACTTCAGAATAAGTGTCACTGATTTAAACCTCGCTGCTGTGTGACCAGGATGAATGATAACAGGGTGAACTCAGGTGTCACATTTATTAGTGGGAGGTGAAGCAGGTGCTGCTGAAATGGTTCGTGACATTATTCCTGAAGCATCTTTCAGGGACTGTGGCCCCAGATGAACGATACGCATCAGTGGAAATGGTTTCATGTCAGCTCCAGGCTCTGAGAGACTATCACACGCTCTGTGTTTGTGATGAGGAAGTGGTCACCTGGAGGAAGTCAGCATCGTATCGTATCATCATCTCTGGGTATTTTTGCTGAATTCACCGACTCCATCCCTGTTGACCTGCCAGGTGGTGTTTTATCGCTGACGGTGGAGGATGGGGGAATTCAAGGTGCACCGCGTTCGCTTCTTTGACTACATGCCCAGCGCCATCCGAGCCATGGCGTTCAACAGCAGCACGGAGCGTCTGGCCGTGGCCCGGGCTGATGGAGCGCTGGAGATCTTCAACTTCGCTGACAACTACTTCCAAGAGAAGGTAAGAAGAAAGAGACGGAGCAGAGATCTGACAGGAGGAGGAGCCTTCAGCTGACTGCGAGGGGGACGGGCCCCGGCTGACTGCGAGGGGGACGGGCCCCGGCTGACTGCGAGGGGGACGGGCCCCGGCTGACTGCGAGGGGGACGGGCCCCGGCTGACTGCGAGGGGGACGGGCCCCGGCTGACTGCGAGCGGGACGGGCCCCGGCTGACCGTGAAGGGACGGGCCCCGGCTGTGTTCTGGACTGTTTCTGACTTTTAGTTCTGGTTCTTTACTAAACTCAGCTCAGACTCTCTTATTCTCTCAGAGCTCTGTGGCCCCAGATTGAAAAGTTTAGGGCCCATTTTAAATCTACCTCCCATTTGAACTTTATTACTGACAGATACTGATACCACAGAGAGGACGATGTGCCGTTTGATTTAAAGTTTAACCCTTTCTGTGCTGTGTCCCACTGATGTCGTCTCAGAGACGGTTTTAAAATGTCCTGATTTTTGTCCCAGGTGATCCCCGGACGGGACGGCAGGGCGGTGGAGGCTCTTTGCTGGGTGGGCCGGCGTCTCTTCAGCGCTGGATTGAACGGAGAGATCACAGAGTATGACCTGGAGAACCTGAGGCCCCGGTACAGCGTGGAGGCCTACGGGGGGCCGATCTGGGCCCTCAGCAGCAACAGCCAGGGGACACAGCTGGCGGTCGGTCATGACCTCGTGTTTGTTGGGTTTGATGACTCCTGAGCTGAACAGGTGACTTTAACTCTGTGTTGTCTTGCGTCAGGTTGGATGTGAGGACGGGACGGTGAAGATGTTTGAGATACTGGACGAGAAGATTCAGTTCCAAAGAAACCTGGAGAGGCAGAAAGGTCCAGATCCTCCTTCACATTTCATCCTCGTGTTAAACTGCATCATGGTTTGATTTGGCTTCATTTGTTTGTCTTCTAGGTCGTATCATATCTCTGTCCTGGCATCCGTCTGGAGGACACATCGCTGCTGGAACCATGGACATGATCAGAGTCTTTGAAGCTGAGACCGGTAAGAAAAATAATGTCTCACCAACGACCAGTCAGACGTCACAGGACCGTGTGTTTATGAGAGACTGTTTACCCACAATCCTCTCTGCTCCACTCTGCCATGCTGGGTCACTAGAGACCAGAGACTCTGTCTGATGACAACGACACACGGAGGAAAGCTCCGTCTTCTTCTGGACTAATGTGAACAGTGTTCCTGGTTTAATCTAAGATCTACTTAATGGTTCTAATGTTCTGGTTCTGGTTCTAATGTTCTGATCCTCTGGTTCTGGTTCTAATGTTCTGATCCTCTGGTTCTGATCCTCTGGTTCTGATCCTCTGGTTCTGATCCTCTGGTTCTGGTTCAGGTCATGCCACTCACAGGCTGCTGGTGGACCGAGGCGTGGGTGCGTCTAAGAGTAAAGAGGTGGTGGTCTGGAGCGTCGCCTTTCTGTCCGATCACACCATCATCAGTGGAGACTCTGCAGGGAAGGTCCAGGTGTGGGACGGACGGACGGGGACGCTGGTCAGGACTCACCTGGTCACTAAGTGGGACGTCCTGGCTGTGTGCGTTTCACAGGTGAGCCCCGTGGCTGCACAGCTCCTCGCTGACGCTCGCTACCTGCACAGATGTTGATGTTTCTGAACGTTGGACAGGACGAGAGCAGTGTGATCGCTGGGACCTCAGAGGGGACGGTTGTCCAGTTCCAGTTCATCTCCTCCACCGTGGACCGGCACGAGAAGGAGTGGGTCAGAACCAGGACCTTTAAAAACCACTCGCACGACGTGAGGGCGCTCGTTCACACCGACACCGCCGTGGTCTCTGGAGGTCAGTGGGACAGAGACGGGTTTATTTCTGATTTAACTCAGGGGGACAGGTGTGAGTGAACGCTGATGTCTCCTGTCAGGGATGGACACTCAGCTGGTGGTGAGGCCTCTGCTGGACAAGGTGGAGAAGAACACGCAGGAGTCAGCGCTGCGCAGAATAACGTTCCCACACGTGAGTCCATGAGCGGTGACGTCTGACTGTGACTGCGTTGCCATGACGACGTGCTCACCCCCCCGTCTCCGTCTCTGTCCCTGTCTCTAGAGGAGTCTGGTGGGATGTGCGAGGAAAGCCGGGCTGCTGCTCTTCCAGTTCCCTGATCATCTGGAGCTGTGGAGGCTCGGAGAGAGCGACGGACACGGTGAGTGGACGCTGATGCTAACGCTAACGCTGATGCTAACGCTGATGCTAACGTCCCTGGAGCCTGACCTGCTGACCTTTGTCCAGCTCTAACCAGGACTGACCTCGTCCTCAGTCATGGAGCTGATGGTATTCGTTTGTTTAACAGGACGTCCTGGAGAGAGTCTGTCTGTGAAGAGGAAACCAGAGAAACTCATCCAGCTGAAGAGGAAGGTGAGCAAAGCTTTTAATCTGAAAACCAGACGCTCCTCTACGGGGACCCAAAGACCTGTTTGACGTCGTGTCTTTGAGCAGACGAGTTAACTCTTGTCCTGGTTTACTTCCTGCAGGGAGACGATCACATCTGCTGCAGCTGTTTGTCTCCGTGTGGAGGCTGGTTGGTCTACTCCACCGTCTCCAGCGTTCGTCTCTACAGGCTCCAGTACGACAACAACAACATCAGCATCAACAAGGTCAACATCATCCAACAAGACGGAATAAATCAATGAGCACGTTAACATGTCAATCACTTTAACATTTAACGTATAAACAAACATGTAGAATATAGTTTAAGAATCAATGCTTCAACTAGATTTAGACAATTAAAACTGCTCCTCCTCCTCCTCCTCTTCTTCCTCTTCCTCTTCCTCCTCTTCCTCTTCCTCATCTTCCTCCTCCTCCTCCTCCTCCTCCTCCTCCTCCTCTTCTTCTTCCTCCTCCCCCTCCTCTTCTTCTTCCTCCTCCCCCTCCTCTTCCTCCTCCTCCTCCCCCTCCTCTTTTTGTTCCTCCTCTTTCTCTTCTTCCTCCTCATCTTCCTCTTCCTCCTCTTTCTCTTCCTCCTCCTCTTCCTCTTCCTCCTCCTCTTCCTCCTCCTCCTCTTCTTCCTCCTCTTCCTCCTCCAGGTGTCCAGACTCCCCAGAGAGCTGCGTCCATCCTCTCAGCTGTGTTTCTCCTCAGACTCCTCCAGACTCTTCTCGTCCTCCAGTCCGTCGTCGGTCGTGGTCGTTGCTCTCGATCAGCTGGAGTGTAAACACGTTCATACCCTCAGACATAAGACAGGTGAGAGTCCACTGTCCTCTGTTCTCATCTGGTCAGGACGGGGGGGGGCAGCAGAGTCTGGTCTCATGTGTTGATTGAGGTTAATAACAATAAACTAATGGTGTTAACGGCGTTTGGGACGTCCAGGGTCCAGAGCGGCGGTCCATCTGCTGGTTGCCAGTGACGACGGTAAATGGTTGGCTACAGCAAACACAGACGGAGAGATCCAGGTCTACAGCGTCCCCCAGATGAAGGTGAGTCCACGTTTGACTGATGTAACAGAGACTAAAGCAGCAGCTCTGACCGTCTCTCTGTCCTCCAGCTCCACTGCACCGTCCCCGTCTACAGCTCCTGTCCCACCGCCCTCGCCATCCACCCCACCACCAGCAACCTGGTCTCTGTCCACGCTGACCAGCAGGTAAACACCTGGTCCTGGTTCACTCTGACTCTATCTGTGTCTCTGTGACTCTGTGTCTCTGTCTCTCTGTGTCTCTGTCTCTCTGTGTCTCTGTCTCTCTGTGTCTCTGTCTCTCTGTGTCTCTGTCTCTGTGTCTCTGTCTCTCTGTGTCTCTGTCTCTGTGTCTCTCTGACTCTGTCTCTGTGTCTCTGACTCTGTCTCCCTGTCTCTGTGTCTCTGTGTCTCTGTCTCTGACTCTCTGACTCTGTGTCTGTGTCTCTGTCTCTGTCTCTGACTCTGTGTCTCTGTCTCTCTGTGTCTCTGTCTCTGTGTCTCTCTGACTCTGTCTCTGTGTCTCTGACTCTGTCTCCCTGTCTCTGTGTCTCTGTGTCTCTGTCTCTGACTCTCTGACTCTGTGTCTGTGTCTCTGTCTCTGTCTCTGACTCTGTGTCTCTGTCTCTGACTGTGTCTCTGTCTCTGTGTCTCTGTCTCTGTGTCTCTCTGTCTCTTTCTCTCTGTCTCTTTGTGTCTCTGTCTCTGTGTGTCTCTGACTCTGTGTCTCTGTGTCTCTGTGTCTCTGTCTCTGACTCTCTGACTCTGTGTCTCTGTCTCTGACTGTGTCTCTGTCTCTGTGTCTCTGTCTCTGTGTCTCTCTGTCTCTTTCTCTCTGTCTCTTTCTCTCTGTCTCTTTGTGTCTCTGTCTCTGTGTGTCTCTGACTCTGTGTCTCTGTGTCTCTGTGTCTCTGTCTCTGTCTCTGTCTCTGGTGCAGATCTTTGAGTACTCGCTGCAGCAGAAGGAATACACTGAGTGGAGTCGGACGCTGCACAGACAGGGTCTACACTCTCTGTGGCTGGAGCGGGACACCCCGGTCACACATGTGACCTTTAACCCTAAAAACCCGTCTCACATCGTCCTCCATGACGCCTTCATGTTCTGCATCATCGACCAGAGTCTGGTACGTCCTCGTCCTGCAGCTGAAGCTTGGTCGGTCGTCCAGGTCACGACGTGGATCTGATTCATCTGTGCGTTTGTTTGCAGCCGCTCCCCGAAGCAAAGACGACGTTCTACAACCAGATGACCCTGAGGAGCCTCCCGGCGTCAGAGAGGAGCCGCCAGAGCCACGCCTTCAAGATCTGCAAGACTTTCCAGGTTTGATCATCTCACATCTTTACTGGAGCACAATCAGCTGAACCAGGGTCGTCCACAGGACAACGAGAGGAGGACGGGAGACGTTATCTGGGTCCAGGCTGACCCCTGACCCCTGACCTCTGACCCCTGTTTATTCTTTTTGTTCAGTCCTAAATGAATCCTCGTCTTGTCTTTGTGTCTCTCAGCACGTCCTCGGCGTCCGCCTGCTGGACGACCTGTCTCTGGTGGTGGTGGAGCGTCCCCTGTTGGACATCATGTCTCAGCTGCCTGCGCCCGTCCGTCAGAAGAAGTTTGCCACATAAACGTTGGACAACGTTTGTTAGTTCAGCTTCACTTTGTAAGAGACGTTTTGATAAAGTAATAAAAGTATTTACTCGTAGCTGGACTCTGATCATTTATTCTGTGTTTGGACGTGTTCTGTTTTATTTCTGATGTTATTTAGAGAAAGAAGAAGGAATAAAATAAATAAATCTATTCTATGTGATCTATTTATTTATCCAGACTCTAGTTCAGATTAATAAATGATTAAATGAATTGACATTTTCTTTCTTTTATATTCTGAGCTCTGACTTCTTGTCCTGAGGCCCCTGAGGCCCCTGAGGCCCCTGAGGCCCCTGAGGCCCCTGAGGCCCCTGAGGTGGGGGTCCAGGGACCAGCCGTGATGTGTAGAGCTGGTGTTGCGCCGCTAGAGGGCGCCACTGAGCTGGATGTTTGAAACCAGGCTCTAAAATAAAGCGTTTAGTTTTTATTCTAACATTAAAGATGTTTTTCTGATCAGTCTTTATTTATTCCGTCTCATTCAGTGACTAAATGTTTCTTTAATATTTATTTTTCTCTCTGACCTTTAACAGGAATAAACATGTATTTAAGATGAATGAGTTTATCTTATTTCCTCTAGCAGCTCCCTGTTGTCTGGTTTTATCTCCTTTAATCATCTTTAATCATCTTTAATCATCGATGTCTCTGATGTTTCAGCCTAATGTTGATCATTATGAGACAAACTGATAAAAATAAAAAGATTCTGTTTGAGAAAAAAAACAACAGAAATGTTCCAAATACAATGAACTGATTTTATTTGTTCTTAAATAATAAAAAAATATACATCAAACATGTTCAGTTAATAAATAATAAAACATGAATTCTATTTGAAATAAATAATAAATGATGTGTAAATGTTTAGCTTCAATGAAGCTGAGGAGCTGATCCATCACGTCCCATCAGGACGAAAGCTCCGAAATAAATAGACCAATAAATACATGAGACAAAGCGAACTATACGATAGTGAGGACAGTCCATCAGCCCAGAGACACACGGTGACTCTGAGACAATAAATAGAGACAGAGAGACAGGAGTCTGGACCAGAACCAGGTCCAGCTGCCTGCTGCGGGTCCAGGATCCAGGGAGCAGCCGTGCAGACTCGTGTCTCCAGTTTAACTTGGTGCATCTTAAAACAGATCCATGTCCTCCTCTAGACTTCGATGGACATCGCCCTGACGCACGTGCAGCCCACGGGCACGTTGACGTTGACGGGCTTCAGGTGGTAGGTGCCCCCCCCGCAGCAGCGCTCCCTCTTCAGGAACACCCTGGTCTGGTTCACCTCCACAGAGTTAAAGTCGATGCTCTCCCTCACGGAGCCGTTCTGCTCCACCTGGATGCACCCGGTGCACAGACACTCCGCCTTCACGTAGGACGACGGGAAGTAGTCCTCATTGGTGACGGTGCTGCAGAGAACCGGAGTCACGTGTTCATTCATGTGTTCATGTGTTCACCTGAGACCAGTCAGAGCTCACCTGGATTCAGCCTTTTTTACAAACTATTTATTTATTTGTTCTTTCTTTTTTCAAAAAGTTTTGTATTTCTGTTGTTTTGTAACTTTTTTTTGAAGTTGTCACTGTTTTCTGGATATTTATATGTATGTGTGTGTATTTATATATATATATAACTACATACACACATATACTGCTACTGTGACACCACATCTCTGTCTCATACGTGGCTTTAATAAACATCTCTGATCTTATCTCTAGTAAACTTTACTCTGGTTTCTACTAAATGTCATTTACTTTGATTGAATCCCTGAAGGATCAGCTGATCAGCCTCTGGTCATTTATTATCAAATCATTTAGTGAAAACATCAAACATCTCAGTTTCTCATTCATTCCTTCACTGAGTGCAGCATGAAGTGACTGAATGAATGAATGATGAACAGATGAACATGGATCCATGAGGACCCTCTGTCTCTGTGTGATCAGCTGATCGTTGACCTGAAGCCTTTGATTGACACTTACACGTATCTCCATGGAGACAGGGACCTGTCTCTGATGTCCTTCCCCTGGTGCCGGTACAGCTCCACCGGGCAGGTCCTCGGGGATCCCGGGGCTGATGTAGGTGAGGGGTCTGGGGGCTGTCGGAACCGGCCCTCCAGCTTCTTCCGAGCCAGCTGCCCCAGCGCATCCTCACTGTGACAGCGCTGGACCTGACAAGTCCAGACCGGGACCAGGAGTACAGCGAAGAGGAGAATCTGAGGAGGAGGAGGAGGAGGAGGAGGAGGAGGAGGAGGAGGAGGAGGTGAGTGATGGAGCAGAGCGCAGCGCTAAGGTCCGAGCCGAGGTCCCGGGTCCGGGTCCGGGTCACTCACCTGCTTCATGTCCGTCCTCTGCGTCTCTGCGTCTCTGTGACGGTGTGAGAGTCTGGAGTCTGGAGTCTGGAGGAGTGTAGAGGAGTCTCTGAGTTGTGTGTTCATTAACGGCTCTATTTATCCGCAGAGCAGGTGGGAAAAACCGGAGGCATGAGGAAATGGAAACGCTGCTAAACTTCCTCTTTCCTCAGTGAAAGTGCAGCAGGTAAACAGAGAGAGAGAGAGAGAGAGAGAGAGAGAGAGTCACCATGTAACAGCCCCACAGACACAGACAGAGCCCCCCCCCCCCCCCCCCCCCAACACACACACACACAATAATCACATCAGGTTTAACTGGAAGAAGAAGAAGAAGAAGAAGAAGTGGAGCCAAAGCTCTGGAATGAAAACACTAACACACCTTCACCTGCAGCACGTGACTCTAAATAAAAAGAAATGAAATAAAAACACAAACTTTAAAAAGACTCATAAAATGACGTCATTAATTCAGTTAAATGTAATAGAATCTGAGTCCTTATTATTATTATTATGATAACTTATAATGATTCTAGCTGTCAGCAGGGGGCGCTGCAGGAGGAGCAGAGGAGGAGCAGAGGAGGAGCAGAGGAGGAGCAGAGGAGGAGCAGAGGAGCCTGCTTCCTCTGCTCTGATAAATTCCATGTGTGTTCTTTTTAAGTGAACTCAGTGTTTTGATGGTGAATCATGTCACATAGAGGAAGTGTTTCTCTGCTGCTCAGGAAACAAACAAACAGAGACACAACTGGAAACAACTGCACATGTTTGTTTGTTTGTTTGTTCATCAGGTTAAATAGGATTTATTTATAAATAGAATAAAATATCAAATTATTTTAATTATTTATTTCTTTATTAAGATGCAAATTTATTTATTAGCTGGGATAGACTCCAGCAGACCCCCGTGACCCCTAACAAGACTAAACGGGTTTAGAAGATGACTGACTGTTTTATTTATTTATTTATTTATTTATTTATTTATTCAGTTCAGTTTTATTTTTATAGCATCAATAATAATACAAATCGTCTCAAGACGGTTTACAAACCCCCAGAGCAGCCTGAAGGCGACGGAGGCATTTATGAGACACAGTTCTATTTATTTATTTATTTATTTATTTATTTATTTATTGTTCATAAATAAAAACAATGAGCTTTTCTGTGCGTTTGTTTACATTGATCTTAAACATTTAATGTGTTGATGATTCTTCTTCTGTGACTCAGAGCTGAGGAGTCAGAGTTTCCACAGAGGTCAGAGGTCAGAGGTCAGAGGTCACCTCAGTGGATCCTAAAATAACACTGATGCCAGATCAGCTGCTCTGATGTTACAGTGATGAAAGAAAGTCACAGGAAAACAATGAGACAAGGACGGAGACAAGGACGGAGACAAGGACGGAGACAAGGACGGAGACAAGGACGGAGACAAGGACGGAGACGAGGCACCGGACACAATGAAATAAAACATGTAAACAATCTATAACAAGAAAATAACAAAATGTTAAGATAAAATAAATAAAAATAATCAATAAAATAAAATAAAAGTGATTACAATAAAATATATAAAAAATATAAATAATCAATAAAATAAAATAAAAGCCATTAAGATAAAAAAAAATAAAAAATAAAAATAATCAATACAAATAAACAAAATAAAATATATAAAAAATAGAAATAACCAATACAAATAAAATAAAAACAATTAAAATAAAATAAATATAAATGATCAATAAAAATAAAATAAAAGTGATTACAATAAAATATATAAAAAATATAAATAATCAATAAAATAAAATAAAAACAATTAAGATAAAATAAATAAAAAATAGAAGTAATCAATACAAATGTTCGTGATGGGGTGGGGGGGGGGGGCACTGTGTGATCCTATTTATTTACAGAGAAAAGAAAAGAAAGATGAAAACCGAGTCAGGCTGAAACAATGAGGTGCCATTAAAGGGGAAGCAGGTCGACAGTAAAACAGGAAGAACTGGAAATCAGCTGTTTGCATAAAGAAAAAAGAAAAAGCTTTTTTTTAAATGAGCTCACATCTCCTGCATCTGGATTTCCAGATGTGTTTCAGGAGACTGTGGAGGAAAACGTTAATGAGACAAAACAGAAAATATGAGTTAAAGACAGAAGCAGGTGGATTCAAACACCTGGAGTTTACCTGCAGCCTGGCTCCTCCTCCTCCTGCGCCGTCGCTTCCTCTTGGCCTCTTATTGTTGTTGAGCCGCGGTGAACGGCTGGCAGCCATGTGCTTGGTGGATTCCACGCTTCCTTTTTCTTTCCTCCAGGAGTTTTACCTCCAGCTTCACTCACAAAACTTCCAGTGTTTTTCTGATTCTGTGCTCGATGACTTCAGCTGAGCCGTAAAGAAGAAAACATGTCCCAGGGTAGCCTCCCGAGCCGTCCTGGTCCAGACGCAGCAGAACAGGCCCAAACCAGGACGTTAGCTTCAGCCATGTTTGATGGAGGGATGAGGTTCTGATGCTTCATCTCTCTCTTTGACCTTGACGTTCATTCAGCTCCCTGATGTAATATTTGTGTTGTAAATGAAAGCGTCCAGTAGCTGTGGAGACGGACTCTCTGCTTTTACTCTGACTGACTCATGTTCTTATCACAGTTTAAATCATATTAAACCAGCAGCTCATGTGACTCTTATCGTCGGTCGACGTCAAACTCAAAGGACAAAAATATGCAGTCAGTATAAAGTGAAGAGAGGACGGAGGACGGAGGACGGCGTGTCCACATTTTAAGGTGATTGTAGATTAACCAGCTGCTGCAGAAAGTACCGCCGCTGGCAGGGATCCTGAGCAGACGGGGACATTTTGTCTGATGGGGTGGTCATCTATCAGCAGAGGGGAATGTCCTCTTATCAACGGAAGCTTTTTAGGGACATTCACAGTTAACTTTCCACCGCTCTGTCTTTACTTCAGTCTCTGGTTTGATTCACATCACATGAAAACTGAAAGAGTTCTTCCTCGACCCGGACGGAGCCAGGACGGAAGGAGGACCTGGTTCTCTGAGGGACAGTCAGGACACACTGAAGACACTTCAGACTGTAAATATATTCTAGGACTTGGACTTGAGTCTGGACTGGAGACGTTGTTGACCTCTGACCTGTGACCTCTGACCCAGGACACGTTGGTCTTGACTTAGACTCTTTTCGTGTTGATGATGATTCAGGGTTCGATGACTTGGGACGTCCAGCCTGTTACATGTTGGTCTTGTGATTTGTGACTCTGGTCTTTAATGTAGTCAGCGTGTTGCCGAGTTCCTCTGTGCTTTTCTGAAACATGACGTCCTGTCCCTCCGACGCTGACGCCGTGTTTTAAGAGAGAAGCTGGAACTTTCTAAGCAGATGTCAGTGGCTTCAGTAATAATGACATTTCTAATTTTAAAAGCTTGTTCTGTGACAAAGAGAGGAACTGTAGCTGAGGACGCCGTCACAGACTGTAGCTGAAGTTAAAGGTCAAACACACCTGTGGAGCTTTAGCATGTGTCAGACTGAGCCCTCTGCCCACCGCTCTGAAACCACATGACGGATTAAAAGCCTGGCCGCCGGGCCTCCAGTGGTAACGACGTGTCCGCTCTCAGGACGGTTCATTCAACAAGTTACGGAAAAATAAGCAAATATGAGGTTCAGGTAAAGGCCGTGTGACTGGAGTAAAGCACGGCGGCTAACCTGCAGGTGATGAACTCACTCGTCTCTTAATGAACTCTTTTGACTTAGCAGAAGTCTGATCAAGTTCCTTTATTGGTTCAAGATTGACCCAAACAAAACCACTTCCCCAAGAAGCACGAGTCCACGAAGAAGATGAAAAGTGGCAGAAAATAAAAGAAAGAGGAAGAGTGAAGAGGAAGAGCATCTGACCTGGAGACGCAGAAAGTTTTAACCTTTAGCTGAAAGACAATCCGCTCATCTCTGCTCGTCATTAATGAACCGTGAAGCTAAACTGGTTCAGGAGCAAAGGTTCAGCTCTGAGACCACCTCAGCCGGCCAGGTCCTGGTTTGGGTTCTGGTCCTAGTGAAGCCTCATCATTAGAGGATCATGGCTGGTCTGGGACTAGCAGGACCAGGTCTGGGATGCACTAATCTGAGATGAGATAACTTGACTCTGGGACTGTTAGTCTGGATTCATTCAGACCTGGACCCACCATGAGCATCCTGAGATGGCAGCTGATTTGTGACTTGCAGGTCTAGAGTTGGTCTTCAAGGAGGACTTGACCCGGGACAACGTCTTCTAGATGTGGTCTTCATCTAAGACTGGACTCAGCGTCCAGGATCAGATGATGGCTTTGATCTGGGACCTGGTTTCTTGAGTAGGTCTTCATTCAAGTCTGGACTTCATGTGTATTGGTCTAGATCTGGTTTGGGGACTTGAAGGCCTGGAGTTGGAGTGTGTTGGCCTTGCATCATGATCTGGGGTTTGAGGACTTGGGGACTTGTTAGTCTTCAAATACCAGGTTCATTTACTAGTCCATGCCTGGACCAGAGAGACCTGGACCAGAGGTCACCATGGAGACTACTTCCAGACCTTGAGAGACTTTTAAACTCTGAAATCTAAACCAGCGTCTGTCAGTGAAAGTGTAATCGTTTGCAGATGACACCGACCTTTAACCTTTCACCGTTACGCAACAGGATTAGGCCCCTCCCCCCAGCCACCAGTATCAAGAAAGATAATGTCATTCATTCATCTTCTGTAACCTCTTGTCCTGTGAGGGGTCATGGGGGTCTCCAGTCTATCCCAGCTGTCACTGGTCTGGGGTGGGGGGGCAGGTCTCCAGTCTATCCCAGGGCTTGATGAGGAGCCAGGACTTGGACTTTCCCTCCCGGGCGTGGCACACAGCTACGAGACATAATTAAAGCAAAGCAGCAACACAACAAAACACAAACCTAACGACAACCGTCACAACACTGGAGCCGGGTCCAGGTGAGGATCAGGTCAGACCTCCAGGTAGACTCCTCCCATAGATGTTCCTGATAAAAACCCAAACTCTTTGTCTCAGCTTGTAATTACGGCCTGGATGAAGTCCAACACCACGTTGGCGTAGCCTCCTGGAGCGTAGACCCTGGGAGAACAGACCAAGCTTTACCCGACATCACTTCCTGAGTCTTTAGACTCTGTTGACAGAAGGAACGAGGATGAACAGAGAAGAAGAAACCCTGAGCTCATTAACTAAACAGATTTCTACTGCACCTCGTCTCAAATGATTTAACGATCGTTAAGTCAGCTGATCAGAAGCAGAGGAGTCTGTTAATCAGCTTCAGCTGCTCAAACTGACAATGAGACGTCACTCGGCTAATAACGAGCTAACCGCTAGTAGCACATGAAGAGCAAGAAGAGGACAGGTGCATCATGGGAAACCGAAATTATCAAGCATAATTATGAAACAGAATTATACGTTAAAACAAATTTACCAAGAAACAACTAAGAGCAGCTGCTGTGAATGAGTTTATTTATTTAAATGTTTCTAAGTTAGTCTGGATGAGACGTCAGGATAGTTTATATGGTTAATGTTAGTAATGTTTAACATCTATGTTTGGTTTCTGGTCTGTCTGGGGGCTGGACTAATGACACAATAATAAAATATAAAATCAAAAAGCATCAGACGTGGCGTCCCTCAGGGCTCAGCTTTGGAGCTTGTCTCTGTCTCTGCTAACGCTCTCTGATTGGTTCCTTCAGTTAAATGAGGACATGACAGAGTTTATTTTTATTTTGTCATCCCCCTGAATAATGAATAAGAGACACATCAGTGCTGACTCTGCTGCTTTCATCTTCCTGTCGTGGTGTGAAATCATTTTTTTAACCTGAACAGAATCAGATTCATTTTTTCTGAGTGATTTAAATACATGAAACTAATTTAATACAAAATAAACAGAATAAACTAAATATCTTGAGTTTCTTTATTGTCTTCTGGAATCGTCTTCGACCAATCAGAGGGATTCCTGTGATCAGCTGACGTCCTGTTATTCATTAGTTCCACTGACATTTTACAAACTATTTCTGATTCTCACAGTAAACGGGACAAAGTGTTTCCTGTTTCAGCTCAGGACACTTTGGTTTCTAAATACGGGACGATGACGACTCAAAGACTCAAAGCTCTGTCTGTACTTTAAACATCTCACCCGTGTTTGCGTCAGTCACATTAACCCCTTCATGGCTAGTGTTGAGAATTAGCTGAAATAACTCATGTGATGCTCTAATGTCACTTTGTTCAACCTTCTGAAAGAACTGGTGACTAAACTGAGTCGTTTTTATCAGTGAAGGAGCTGGAGACGGAGACCAGTGCTGAGGACGGAGACCAGTGCTCTGAGGACGGAGACCAGTGCTCTGAGGACGGAGACCAGTGCTCAGAGGACGGTGACCAGTGCTCTGAGGACGGTGACCAGTGCTCTGAGGACGGAGACCAGTGCTCTGAGGACGGAGACATGACCACATCACTGCTGCTCTGACTGATCCCTGTGAAGAACTGGTTTTAAAGCCCTAAACGGTTCAGCTCCACATCACCAGCATCCTGATCCCACGCTGTCTCCAGGTCCCTGAGGTTCCTGCTCCTCCATCGTTTAAATCTTTCCTCGTGCTCTTTTAGTCCAGTTTCCCTTTGACTAACTCTGTTCTCCTTTTGTGTCTCACTCTCTTACTTCTACTTTCTTCTTCTGCTTCATTGTTGGTGCGTTCCTGGTTTGACCTGTAAGGGTCCCAGCAGCCTAGGCCTATAGCAGCATAACTTATTAACTCATAGAGACGTCGTCTGCACATTTGACCGGGCCAAGAGGAAGTGACGGCGTCTGATGAAGTGGAACAAATGTTTCATCAGAGGCTGATGCAACGAGAAAAGACTCCAGCGTTGATGAGTGGACAGGAGAATGATTTACAGGACAGAGAACACACACTCACACACCTTCTCTTTATCAAAATAGTTTATTTCCAAGGCTTTTTGTCACAAAAGCAAAGACACATGTTGTCTCTAAATGTCCCCGCGGCACCTCCTCACACTCCTCCAACTAAAAGTGTGACAGAAATAAAAACATCGGCTGAAACGTCACTGAAGAGCTAAGAAGAAAAGAAAAGGGTTTAAAAATAAAAAAACAGAAACAATACTTCACATCACTGCTGCCTAGAGCCAAACCACCGTCTGTTATTCTACAAGGAGCGGGACTGGACTGGACTGGACTGGACTGGACTGGACCGGGCCGGGCCGGATCGGACTGGACCAGACCAGACCAGACCAGACCAGACCAGAGGATGAACCTGTGGATCTTTACAGCGTGAGAAGACGATAAAAAGACAGAAGAAGACAGAAGCATGATCAGGATATAAATCTGCTTTCATCACACGGGGAAGACGCCTCGTCTCTCTCTCTGCTGCCTCCCTCGCCACATGACCTCATCGCCTCCCCCCGCCACCGCCGCTGAGGGAGGGGCATGAAGCGAATGAACAGCAGAGTGAATCTTCATCGATGGTTTTTTGTGGCGGCTTCTTCCCGTTAACTCACACTACAGCGTTTATACACCAACCAGACAACATTTTATACACGTCCTTTGTGGAGGGGGGGCAAAGACGCTCCGTCCCAGGACCCCCGCCCCCCGTCCCCCCGTACAGGCAGGCAGGCAGACAGACCTCCTCAGCTACTTGGTGGGGATCTTTGCTCGTTTCCTGGCGATGGCGTCCTCCACGGCCTTCAGCTGTTTCAGCAGCTCCTCGCGGCGGGACAACGTGTTGCTGGGTTTACCAGAGCCGGAGCTGGAGCCGGAGCCGGAGCCGGAGCCGGCGGGCGGGGCCGAGCCCGGGGGGGGCGGCTTACCAGACGGAGCCATGGGGCCTTTCCCAGACGACTTGAGGGGAGGAGACAGAGGACGCTTCCTGATGAGAGACAGAAAGACGAGGTTTCTGACGACTTGTTTTCTCACTAAACTGGACCCAGTTCTTTAACATCCACATAACCTGAAGCCTTGAGCCGTGTTAGTGATTATAATCAACCAGCTCCTTAGATGGGGGGGGGGGTACTGGGGGTGTACTGGTGTACCTAATGAAGTGGCCAGGGCCTGTAACTTCCACTAGAGACCAGGTGTGAGACAGAAGGAGAGGAGCTGTAGATGTCAGAGCTGCTTCCAGCTGTTGATGAGCTCCAGCGTGAACAGGCAGTAAACAGCCAATCAGAAACAGGCTGAACCGCACAAACTAGTCCCACTACAGAACATAAAAATAATCATATGTACATGTTTACGCCCTCAGAGCTTTATCTCCACGGTGATTAAAACAACAATAACACGACCAGAGAACAACGGAAAGTGAAAGACGTGACAGTCACAAATAAAACAGTGACATCACTTCCTGTTTATGATTCCTGCTCCTGGAGACCAAGACAAACACGTTAACTGCCCCTGGTACACGGAACTGTTTGACTGTTCACACCTGGACTCTAGAGACCAGATCAGAGTTCACACCTGGACTCTAGAGACCAGATCAGAGTTTACACCTGGACCTGTTTAACCTGGACTCTAGAGACCAGATCAGAGTTTACACCTGGACTCTAGAGACCAGATCAGAGTTTACACCTGGACCTGTTTAACCTGGACTCTAGAGACCAGATCAGAGTTTACACCTGGACTCTAGAGACCAGATCAGAGTTCACACCTGGACCTGTTTAACCTGGACTCTAGAGACCAGATCAGAGTTGACACCTGGACTCCAGAGACCAGATCAGAGTTTACACCTGGACCTGTTTAACCTGGACTCTAGAGACCAGATCAGAGTTTACACCTGGACTCTAGAGACCAGATCAGAGTTCACACCTGGACCTGTTTAACCTGGACTCTAGAGACCAGATCAGAGTTCACACCTGGACTCCAGAGACCAGATCAGAGTTCACACCTGGACCTGTTTAACCTGGACTCTAGAGACCAGATCAGCGTTCACACCTGGACTCTAGAGACCAGATCAACGTTCACACCTGGACTCTAGAGACCAGATCAACGTTCACACCTGGACTCTAGAGACCAGATCAGTGTTCACACCTGGACCTGTTTAACCTGGACTCTAGAGACCAGATCAGTGTTCATACCTGGACCTGTTTAACCTGGACTCTAGAGACCAGATCAGTGTTCACACCTGGACCTGTTTAACCTGGACTCTAGAGACCAGATCAGTGTTCATACCTGGACCTGTTTAACCTGGACTCTAGAGACCAGATCAGTGTTCACACCTGGACTCTAGAGACCAGATCAACGTTCACACCTGGACTCTAGAGACCAGATCAACGTTCACACCTGGACTCTAGAGACCAGATCAGAGTTCACACCTGGACTCTAGAGACCAGATCAGTGTTCACACCTGGACTCTAGAGACCAGATCAACGTTCACACCTGGACTCTAGAGACCAGATCAGAGTTCACACCTGGACTCTAGAGACCAGATCAGTGTTCACACCTGGACTCTAGAGACCAGATCAACGTTCACACCTGGACTCTAGAGACCAGATCAACGTTCACACCTGGACTCTAGAGACCAGATCAGAGTTCACACCTGGACTCTAGAGACCAGATCAGTGTTCTCTGCTCAGCTCTTTTCACTCTGGGGCTTTTGTGCAGGAGCTGGTGAATATGAGGACACGTGATCATGGTTTAATTTCTGTAGCTTCCACTTCTGTGGCATCTTCCTCATTTCGTCCAAACCTCTTGTGGTCAGATAAACTTCACTCTCTGGAAACCCTGGTGTGTTTGGGCCAGAGTCAACACCATGAGGCATTTCCACACTTCCAGCTGCAATCAAGGACAAAAAAAACCCAAACATGACCAACCTGTCTCCCTGGGGGGGCATGGGTCGGGGCCCTTGGCCTCTGGGTCGATCCATGCGAGGGGACAGCGGGGGTCGACCGAGCATCCGTTTATCACGACCTGACAAACAGCAGCGTTGAATCATTTGATTGTTAAACTGAAGCAGTGAGCTAAAGAGGCTAACGCTGCTAGCTCGTCCCTCACCTCTGTCTGGAGACATGGCCATTCTCTTACTGACAGGTGAACCAGGCCGCTCTTTGTCTGACGGCAGGTACCTCTTCCTGTTGCCTTTGTCTGCCTGCTGCTGAAAATGAAATAATAATAAAGTCATCACATTAAAGGAACCAATCAGCTTCATCCCTGAGCAGCATCGTCTTTGTTTAGTGTCACGATCAGCTGTTCCTCCAGCCTCAGCAGCAGCACCATCGTCTTCATCATCATGTCATGAGGTCGTCTTTAACCTTTAACCTTTAAGCATGTGATAATTAACACGCCGTGTTTGAATTCATGGCTGACGTGTCCTACGCTAACCGTCGTCATGGTGATCAGCTACTAGCAGCTCACCAAACGTCCTGACTGACAGCTGGCTACCTGCAGTGATTAGTCGTTATTATCCTTTGACGCCTGCCATCATTAAAACAGAAGAAGAAGAAGAAGAAGAAGAAGAAGAAGAAGAAGAAGAAGTCGTGACTCTACAGGGATGTGGTTTGCTTTGGATTCGGTTCATGACAGACCTGAAACAAATAAGTACAAAGACCAGACACGGCTCCTGATCTGAACATCCTCTCCTGCACAGCTGACGGTGTAAACATGCTGTTTACATGTGAGTAAATACATCTGGGCCTCCCCCTACGTTCAGTGACTAATAACAATCTGCCACGTGAGCTGCTTCAACACTGAACCCACAGGACTGATGGACAGACCTCAGGCTAAATGTCAACTTCCAGTTTTATTAATTCACTGCTCTCAGCGTGTGTCCGCTGTCTCCTGTCTTTGCTCGTGTCTCGTGGTCCGTCTCAGGGTCCTTACCTTGTTGAGGAGGGTCAGCTTGATGTCTTTGTGGGACCCGGAGCCTCCATAGTTCCCTGGAGGGCCCATGGCGCCAGAGGGTGGAGGGTGCAGAGGGTGGCCCCCCCGGTTACCAGGTCCTGATCTGGGCATGGGGTTGCCTCCTCGAGGGGGGGCGCCGGACTGGTCCATCTTCCTGCGGTCCTCCCTGAAGGGCTCGTCTTTCTTTGACGGTCGTTCTGTGACGAGGAGAAACATTTAGTGAGTCACTGTCGTCCTGAAGAAAAGCTAATGAACGTGTCTGGATGGATAAATAGGTCCGTGTGTTCCCTCAGAGGTTTAATGGCAATGTACAAAATAAGATTAAACTGAGATCAAATAATCTGCAGGAAAATCAAACTGATTTATAAATAACAGGAACATGTGTCGGTATTAAACATGAATGGCATCTTCACACTCGTTTTCCTCTGCTTTCTCACCGTCCTGTGGCATCGGACATGAAAAACCAGTCCAGCAGGATCACAGCGAGTTTCTAACGAGACGATTCAGGAAATGTTAGATAATAAAAAATAAATCTGGATTTTATGAACAGATATGAAATCATCACACCTCTCTGTTAAATGAAACTAATGCTGCTAGTGTACCTAATAAACTGGCCAGTGAGTGTGTTTCCTCATGTCTTTGCTCTCAGTGAGTCAGAGACTTTACAGCTTGTTCTAAAATACGTATCATCTCCTCAAGTCATGACGACGATCTCCAGCTAACGTCTCCATCAGTCACTACAAACTAAACCGCTCTAACTTTCCCACAGGGATGAAGAAAGTCTGATCTGATCGGATCTTAAGAATCAACACCAGAACCTTCATGAGACCAGATTTAGATCTGGACTGGTTTCCCCGGTGTACCTAATGAAGTGGCCAGTATGTGTATGTTAAGCTACAGTGTCCAGCGTCCCTGCAGCGTCATGATGTCCAGCACTAACCCCTGTTCTTGTCTCTTGGGTGCGGGGGCCGCTCTCGTGGGGGCCCCCGGTCCTTGCGGGGTTGGTTGGGCGTGGGTGACCTGGAGCTGGCGGAGGACACGGGGCTGGCCAGGTCGGCGTACATGTCGTCTGAGTCGGCGCTGCGAACGGAGCTGCTGCTGGACGACGCCGAGGACACAGAGGACACCGAGGACACGCTCAGAGACCTGAGGAGGCAAAGAGGCAACGAGTCTGAACCCAAGGCAACGAGTCTGAACCTGAGGCAACGAGTATGAAGCAACGAGTCTGAACCTGAGGCAACGAGTATGAGGCAACGAGGACACGCTCAGAGACCTGAGGAGGCAAAGAGGCAACGAGTCTGAGGCAACGAGTCTGAACCTGAGGCAACGAGTCTGAACCTGAAGCAACGAGTCTCAACCTGAGGCAACGAGTCTGAACCTGAGGCAACGAGTCTGAACCTGAGGCAACGAGTCTGAGGCAACGAGTCTGAGGCAACGAGTCTGAACCAGAGGCAACGAGTCTGAACCCGAGGCAACGAGTCTGAACCTGAGGCAACGAGTATGAAGCAACGAGTCTGAACCTGAGGCAACGAGTATGAAGCAACGAGTCTGAACCTGAGGCAACGAGTATGAGGCAACGAGGACACGCTCAGAGACCTGAGGAGGCAAAGAGGCAACGAGTCTGAGGCAACGAGTCTGAACCTGAGGCAACGAGTCTGAACCTGAAGCAACGAGTCTCAACCTGAGGCAACGAGTCTGAACCCGAGGCAACGAGTCTGAAGCAACGAGTCGGAACCTGAGGCAACGAGTCTGAACCCGAGGCAACGAGTCTGAACCTGAGGCAACGAGTCTGAACCCGAGGCAACGAGTTTGAGGCAACGAGTCTGAACCTGAGACAACGAGTCTGAACCCGAGGCAACGAGTCTGAACCCGAGGCAACGAGTCTGAACCAGAGGCAACGAGTCTGAACCAGAGGCAACGAGTCTGAACCAGAGGCAACGAGTCTGAACCCGAGGCAACGAGTCTGAACCCGAGGCAACGAGTTTGAGGCAACGAGTCTGAACCCGAGGCAACGAGTCTGAACCCGAGGCAACGAGTCTGAACCCGAGGCAACGAGTCTGAACCAGAGGCAACGAGTCTGAACCCGAGGCAACGAGTCTGAACCAGAGGCAACGAGTCTGAACCCGAGGCAACGAGTCTGAACCCGAGGCAACACATCAACACAAACATGAAAGAGTTGGACTGACATTAGTCTGAGCACAGACTGAATGTGACACCTAAATCAATTTATTTCACCTTTATTTATTCACGTAGCGTCACTAAAGGTCCAGATCACACACGGTTAAAAATAATCACCAGTAAATGGACACAGCTTCTCCTTTAATGTTGTTTTATTATTCTAAAGACCTAACAGAGCCGGCTCTAATGCTGACGTAGAACTCCACCGTTGATGATGGAGGCTGTGGAGCTGTTAACCTGGACTGAATTAAACTCTAAAGTGTTTCTGTTACGCAGCACAAACACACACTAGATAAGTAGACGCTTCATTTGTCCCATGGGAAACCTGGGACGGCTGAAACTCTGGCTGGTGCCAGCAGAGGCGTAGACAGGGTGCAGCAGTTTGTGGTTGTTGTTGTTGCAGCAGCTGTTGTCACCGTTGCCTCAGTGAAACAATAAAAAGTAGAATCAACATCTATCGGTTCTCAGGAAACATCAGAAGCTTCATGGAGACCAGGTTCACCGGTGTACCTAATGAAGTGGCCAGGGAGCGTGCTGCCATCAACTGTATTTAATGAACCATAATAAACGAAGCTGTTCAGTCAGAATATGAAGGAACAGGTGTGGACGGGTACCTGGACTTCCTGGAGCCTGAGCGGGACCGTGACAGGGAGTTGGAGGAGGACCTGGATCTGGAGCTAGAACCAGTGTAACTGCTGCCACTTCCACTGACACTGCCACTGACGGTTCGCCTGGAGGAGACCAGACACACAACATCAGCTGGTTTGATTATTCAGAGACATAAAGACGAGACAGAGGCCAGACGGACGAACAGCTAACTGGGTCAGATACCTGTCAGAACCAGGGTCTGGTAACATCTGACCAGATCAGAGTTCACACCTGGACCTGTCTAACCTGGACTCTAGAGACCAGATCAGAGTTCACACCTGGACTCTAGAAACCAGATCAGAGTTCACACCTGGACCTGTCTAACCTGGACTCTAGAGACCAGATCAGAGTTCACACCTGGACTCTAGAGACCAGATCAGAGTTCACACCTGGACCTGTTTAACCTGGACTCTAGAGACCAGATCAGAGTTCAGACCTGGACCTGTTTAACCTGGACTCTAGAGACCAGATCAGAGTTCACACCTGGACCTGTTTAACCTGGACTCTAGAGACCAGATCAGAGTTCACACCTGGACCTGTTTAACCTGGACTCTAGAGACCAGATCAGAGTTCACACCTGGACCTGTTTAACCTGGACTCTAGAGACCAGATCAGAGTTCACACCTGGACCTGTTTAACCTGGACTCTAGAGACCAGATCAGAGTTCACACCTGGACCTGTTTAACCTGGACTCTAGAGACCAGATCAGAGTTCACACCTGGACTCTAGAGACCAGATCAGTGTGCATACGTCGTCCTGGTCGGTATCAGGATGATCTTTAAAGTCATTTATTTTAAAACCACAACTCTGCAACGACAAAGCTTCCTCTAAAAAACTAAGAAGAAGAAGAAGAAGAAGAAGAAGAAGAAGAAGAGGAAGAGGAAGAGGAAGAGGAAGAGGAAGAGGAAGAAGAAGAAGAAGAAGAAGAAGAGGAAGAAGAAGAAGAAGAGGAACTCTGGAAAAGGTTAGTGGACTACCACCTCACCACACATGGATATGTGGTGAGGTGGTAGTAGCTGATCATCTAAACAGGATCCATGGAGTCCACTCAGTCAAAGGAGAAGACAAAGAAGACAAGGACAGAGCAGACTGTGTCAGAGGGTAAAAGACGGGCCATCCCTCCTTGTGCTGAATGTTTTCCTACTTCACTTCCATCTAACGCTGGCACACATAACAACATCTTCCCATCATGTGGGTTTCCTGTAGCGGTTACAAACTGGTTTGAGTCCCTCACGCATCAGCGGCTCTGATTGATGACATGTCGTCTCAGGACCAGGCTCTTTTCTTGTGAAGTCTTGTTAAAGAGTTTTTTCCGTCTTCACGTGTGCCCTCATTGTTCTTTGGTGTCTAGAAATGCAGAAATCAGGAAGTAGAGCGGCCTGTATCACGTTACATCGGTCCTCAGAGGGAAGTATGTCAGCGACAGAACAGCTGAACTGGTTTTCCTGGATAGTTTCCACGTGCTATCCCACCGTCCCATACACCCACCCACACACATGTAAACAGCCTCTCACACTCTCACTGTTCTTCCTCTCCGTCCGTCACAGACCAGCTAATAAAGAAGAGACATTTGTCCTGCAGCCGTCCACCCACTCCGTCACCCACGCGGCGCGGCGGCGGTCTTCCCCCTGAAGAGCCCGGCGGTGGAATACACAACACACCGACATGCAAATGTGTTAGGAAACACAGAGGGGCATGTTTACGACACGGTGCCTCCCACACACAAGCACCAACACAACAGACGTCCTGCTGTGCTGGCATCAAACCCACGCCTTCAATTCAGGCTTTCATAACGCTGATGTGGAACAGGACCTCAGTCTGGATCACCACCACAAACACTCATCACACTTTCATTTGTGACTAAGGCAGGTTGATCTTCCTGGTTTTCTCCTACAGTCGACTGGATTCACTCCAATAAATCATCTTCTCTTCATTTATTTTATTTAATCTTTGCAGCTCAGCTACAAACTAAAATAAAGTTTCTCTAAGTCTCCTCTTCCTCCCACCATTAAAGCAGCAGCAGAAGTCTGGACCCTAAAGGGACATGGTTTAGGAGCAAACAGAGACAAGGAAACCTCTTTCTACACGGCAGTTTATTTAAGATCAGTTAAAACGAAATGTTTAATAATTAGAAGAAGAAAGGCTCAGAGTAATATCAGCTGATTTTAATGTGCAGACAGACACGTAGCAGGTTAACGTGGTGAAAGTAAAATGAATTGGTTTCCAGCTAAACGTCTCTGATAAGAATTTAGTTTCGCTATGATCAGCCGGCAAATCAGAACATGGTTTTAGTTTCTGTGAGAGGTTGGAGGTTAAACCCTGAGATAACAGCTAAAACTGACTCACTACTTAGTTTCATTCATTCATTTCCCACCTAACAGGAAGTTTAGGTTTTCATCAGGATCATCTATGGGTGGCGTCCACCTGAAGGTCACATGATGTCCTGATAAAAACCTGAATTCCTCACGGCTGGTTTAGAGCTGAACGTCAGGATGAAACATCTTCTACAAACACAACAGGTTTGTTTCCTTCATCTGGAGAAACTTAAAAAAGAAACGAAGCATCAATGAAGTAAAGAGCGTCTGATAGACGGAGATCTGCTCTGATCAACCACATGTAAATGAAACTACTGCAGCCGCTAGTCTGGATGTAAAACACCTGGACACCACCTGAACAGTGAACACCACCTGGACACCACCTGGACACCACCTGGACACCACCTGGACACCACCTGGACACCACCTGGACACCACCTGGACACCACCTGGACACCACCTGGCTGAGTCAGCAGTGACCTTCACCCTGGATCTGGCCTCACTTTTGTTTTTTACACTAATAAACCACCATCACTGTCTTACAGCCGTAGCAGTGATTTATTTATTATCACCATCACAGATTAAATCAGAGAACAATGACTAAAGAAAGCACCAAACTACAGCTGAAATTTAAGATGTTTTCTTTCTGAGTTTCCTGTTGCTCATTCAGACGGTTATGATTCATCAAAAGAAAAGTGTTTGTTGTAGTTGTGTCACACATATATTATCCTCAGGTCAGTTACTGTCGTCAGGTCGTGTCTTCACAATATCACTGCACAACTAGAGCTGAACGATATGGACAACATGTCATATCTCTATAATTATTCCAGATATCTCATATCGAGCGTCTGAACCATTGTTTAACACAGGTACCATGTCTGTACAGTGTGCTATGTTCTAGCGTCTGTAATGTGTTTATCTCTGGTGGACGTCCACTCATACGGTGAAACGCTACTGAACGCATCAGCATCAAACTTTGATTGTTCTTCTTCTGGGACGACTGAGACGTCCCCGGTGTTTCTCTCAGAAAGACTCCTAAATCCCGTCCAGCTCTCTATGTTGTTGTCTAAAGTTGGGCGCACTCACCTCATTGCAGCGTCACTTTTTAATTTAATCTCTGGCTCCGTCCCGCTCCGTTGATTATTTGCTTTATCCCGTCCCGATCACGTTACTCTCCCGTACTGCAGGACTACCGTGACTATTCTGCACCGCCACCGGCCGCATTATCTTCCATGTCACTTTACTTTCTTTCTTTGTCGTGTATGTGCGTCTCATATGTTTGTCATTGGTCTAGATCGTTTATATCGTTGCTTTTTCTATATTAATATCTTGAATGTTCATATCTCGATGTAGATACGATAAGGAGGTCCCTGCAGGCCGGACTTTGTTTTAAATCAACCCAGAATTGATCGATCAGAAAGATTTTTATCTTGGTCTGTCTGCATCAACTATAACAGTTCACTGGTTTTATTCAATGACAACAGAGAATTAATCCTAAATGAACGACAGCTGCATCAGAGCGAATAATGTTTATGCACATCGTGTTTTTCAGTCAGTTCAGTTTATTTTACCCAAACCACAGACTCTACTGCTTCCTCTACTCGTAGCGTTACCACTGCTCGAGTGGATGTACGGACTAGACGTGTCTGTCCATCTCATACAAACTATGAAAAGTAAACTTCTGAGTGTCTGAGTCATATCTGATCCAGTCTGCAGCTCTAACACGTGTACGTTTCATTTCCTCTTTAAATAATCGTGATGCTGTGATGCCACTCACCTTCGTGGAGGATGCTGCTGCCGTGCTTTCTGCCTGCCCTCCCTCGGGTTGGGGGGTTTTCCAGGTTCCCGTGGCGGCGGCGGCGGTCGTCCCACTCCACCAGCGCCCGGACCTCCGGCTGCAGCTGCAGCTTCCCGGGGATTAGTCGGGGGCTTCCCTCCTTCTAGCATGGGTTTGGGAGGCCGGCCCTGCATCCCGCCAGGTGGAGGGGGACTGGGCGCTTTCTTCATGGGAGGCTTTTCCCTGCGAGGAGGGGGCATGGCACCCGGCTTCAGTGGCATCCTGAGGGAGGGAAAGACACCTCTGTCAGACATGTAGGCAGCGATAACGAAAGCAATGAAAGCTGAGGTTAGAGTAGATGATTAGAAACATGAGCGGAGGCAGACAGAAGAAACAGATTCACCCTTTAGGTAACACAGGATGAAGGTCTGGTTTGTTCTTAGGGTTCCTCGGCACCGCTGGACTCGGAGAAGGAGACGTGGAGAAAGATCGAGACCTGGAAAACAGGAAGTGAGTCACTGAACATGAACTCGATCAGTCTTTACAGGAGAAGAAGAAAGCTGAGGGACGTCTGCAGGACGACGCAGCTCAGAGACAAACAAACCTGGAGCGGCTGCCGCTGAAGGAGCTGTGCTGGGAGGTGTGGCTGGAGCAGGAGGTGAAGGAGGAGGAGCGGCTCCGAGAACGAGACGAGCCAGAACCCGTGTAGGACGAAGAGCGTGATGAAGACCTGCAGCAAACACAGAGCACATGGAGACAGGACTGAGGGACAATCACAGGTGGTCTGGGACACGTGGAGGGCTGGACGATAAAACGATAAATATCACCATAGACACATGGTCGAATGTGAACTCTGTTAGAGACAAACAGAAGAAAACCCTGAGACACAACTGCAAGGCATTCTGGGGGATGTAGGCTTTAGCCTCTCGACCTATCACGGCCCAGCTAAGACAACAACAACAACAACAAAAGAACGGCGTGGAGTGAAAGGAGAATATGAGAGCGACAGCGTGAGAGGAAATTATAGATAAAAATTAAAGCTCACGTTACCAGTTTGAAAATATTTAGGTTATTTTCAGTCAGACATGAGTCAGACCGATGTTGTCTCTAACTTGGTGGTGAGTGAGCAGATTAACTGGCTCTTGTCTCTCTTGATTAGTCGTGTAAGAGTCGGTTAAGTTTGGTTTCTCTGCAGCCGAGTGAGTGGCTGCTGACTCGGTTAATCAGGGATCCACGAGCAGCGGTTATGAGTCGGTTAAGTTTGGTTTCTCTCCGTATTGTTTGCTGGTCAGGTCTGGTCTAGTTTCTCTGCAGAGTGAGAGTGATCACATGAATCAGTGACGTCTGTTCATTAGTAATCAGAGCCTTTAAAAGATTCTGAGAACCAAACTAAACTAGAAACTAATCTGAACTAGAATCAGCTCAGGAAATCAACATTCCTCCAGGTGAGACCAGGTGAGACCAGGTGAGACCAGGTGAGACCAGGTGAGACCAGGTGAGACCTGGTGAGACCTGGCTGATCCAGGCTGATCCTGGCTGGACGTTAATGGTTTCTCAGGTACAGTTCTACTTCCTACCTGGAGGAGTTGGACAGAGAGACGGAGGAGCCCGAGGGCCGGTGTCGCCGGCGGCCTCGTGGCGGGGAGCCCAGCCCTGGGCGTCTTCTTGGCGATTTGGACCTTCGCCACGGGTCCTTCCACTCGTCTGGTCGCCTCATGACTGGAACCACGTCCTTCTTTAGAGGAGGCTCCATTGGCCTGCTGAGAAGAGTTAGAAAGGAGGTGGTGATGAAAGAAAGGTCATTTAATGTCAACCGGTCGTACCTGAAGAGCCAGTAGTTCCGTTTCTGGTGTTGCAATTTATCCTTTTCAGTTCAATTCAGTTTTATTGACATAGCGTCTATAAGAATATAAATGGTGTCCAGCCTGAAGGAGACGGTGGCAGGACATGACAGACTCCCTTTAACAGGAAGAAACCTGGAGCTGAACCTTAAGCTCATGTGGAGAATCAGATGATGATACCGTTAGAGAAGAGGAACCACAGGCAGCGTGGAGAACTGTGGAGAACTGCAGGAGGACGTGAAGACTGGACAGGTAGATGTAACCATGACAACAGAAGTCATAACAGACGGTGAATGAACGTTCAGTGAAACGTTTCTCAGAAAGGTCAGGCGTGCTGAGTCAGGGGTGAACAATGTGCCGTGTGAATGTTATCTGGGACCAAACAATGACAAAAACCCAACAAAACACGAAACTACAACTGAAATAAAAGTGTAAATACTTCCTGTTAATGATTCACAGCTATGATTCAACAAAAGATAATGACCTCCATCAACAGCTGCATCATTCTACTTCTGCAAATTGTCCAAGTTATTCACCATCTTTCACAACTTTCTTTGACGGCGTATCGATTGCCACATTGTCGCCCACACAATACGTTTTGCTTAAGAAATGTTTTGAAAACAAATATGTTAGCTGCAGGTATGTATAGCCTGTATAAAACATGCAGCACCTCAGCAGCATTTAATAGCACTGCACAGCGTGTTGTTAGATGGGATAGAGTAGCAGCTAATAGCTGATGTGTAGAACCACAGGACGTTTGGTCAGGTTGTTCCTCTGCTAGCGTTAGCCTGTTTTGCAGTGGTAGCATTTCAGGTCACGGTAGTATCATCGTTAGTGAAGTCATTTTGATCATTAACTCGTTAACTTCCTTCTTAAAGGGGAATTACGTGTTTTTTATTTCTTATTTCTGGCATAAAATACGATCGTTTACTCACATATAACTCTGGGGGCATTTGGATTCGTTCAGATGATAATTCATTACTGTCTGGATCCAAATACTCGTTAAAAAGCCTCCAACTGATTCAAAATGCTGCATCCAGAGCATTGACAGGAATTAACCAGAGAGATCATATTACTCCAGTTTTAGCTTCTCTTCACTGGCTCCCCTTAAAGTCTAGAATAGAATTTAAAATCCTCCTCCTTACATACAAGGCCCTCAAAGGCCTAGCTCCATCATATCTTAAAGACCTCATTGTACCATATCATCCCAACAGATCACTTCGGTCTGAAAGTGCAGGCCTACTTGTGGTTCCTAGAATTTCAAAGAGTAGAACGGGAGGTAGAGCTTTCAGCTATCAGGCTCCTCTCCTGTGGAACCAGCTCCCAGTTTGGGTTCAGGAAGCAGACACTCTCTCTATTTTTAAGGTCAGGCTTAAGACTTTCCTTTTTGATCAAGCTTATTGTTAGGGCTGGACTAAACCATCCCTTAGTTATGCTGCTATAGGCCTAGGCTGCTGGGGGACAATGCACCAAACACATGTTCTCCTTCTTTCTTCTCTCTCCTCTCTCGTGTCCTCCACTTTCTTTTCTCTGGCACAGAGCTCCTGCCTCTAAATTCCTATCTACTACTAGTCATGTTATTCTGTGCTATTTCTATATAGAATGTTTACTGCTTGAATTGAATTTAGATCCAGTGGAGCGCCGCGTATAGTGGGAGTGACTGGGGCCGGGGATTCACTGTGCGATATATCGTGGCTGCTTCTACTGTGAGATACCTTCACGAGGAGCGACCAGGATTTCAAACAAGTTTGATTTTCTTGCGAGCACACGATTTGTGATCGGGAAAAGATTCAGCTCGTATAACTAGTCATCAAAGAAGACTCATGAATCATGAATCTAGAGTCTATTTAAGCGGCTCAGTTGAGTCCTATCACGTTTGATTGATCATCAATAAATGGCTCCATTCAAACATCTTCATCTCACTCTGCAGAGAAACTAAACGTACGACCTGATGCACAATACTCAAAGAAACGAAACTTTACCGACTCATAACCGCTGCTCGTAGATTCCTGATTAACTGAGTCAGCAGCCGCAGAGAAACGAAACTTATCGACTTTCCTTTTTACCTACAATTCCCTCTCGTGCCGTCGCTCATTCCCCTTCACTCCACGCCGTTCTTTTCTGTTGTTGTTGATGCCACTAACCTGCTTTAGCTAACCTTCCTCTGCCTACATCCCCCAGAATGACTTGCAGTTCTGGCTCTGGGTTTTCTTCCTATTTTCCTCTAACGAAGCTCAAGCGTAATTGTCAAACATTCTACCGTTTTATTTTTTTATTTATTGCCCAGCTCTAGCGGACGTGCAGCTGTTCCTCTCTCTGCCTCTGCATCCTCCTTTCAACCAGCGGTAAACGGTAAGGACGTCCATCATAGACAAGAATCAGAGAAACATTCAGCCACGTTGTAAAAAACAAGCAAGTTACAGGTAAAGCAGGTAGGTAGGTCAGTAGGTCAATCTACAGACAGGTAACTCCAGACTCAGCGCGGAACAGCACTAGTGCATAAGATAATGATTTATTTAGAGGCTGCTCGGTGCCCCATTCACTCCCATTATATGGATATACGCTGATCTAAATGTCATCTGAATGACTGGTTAAGTTTTATAAGTGACTAAATGAGGTCCAGGTTGTAAAACTAGGTAATTTCCCTTTAAATCATCATGACACAGGTTTACTAGTGTGTACAACCACTGGTGTGGAAGATAAGATAAGATTTTATTTGTTTATTTATTCCTGAGGGGAAATTAGGGCGTCACAGCGGCAGAGAACAACACTCTGGACATTTCAGTATCTGTCCACTGTCCCTTTCTCTGCAGTATCTTTAGAAGAAGTGCAGATGTGCGGGATGTCCGTTGACTCAGCTTTAAGTGAGTTGTCATCCTGCTGTAAAAAGTGTCTTCCACTGTGAGGACGTCTCAGCATCACATCAGCTTCTAGATTAAAGTCGGTCTGGAGCAGAGACGTTTGTGTTTATCCGTTAATGAGCAGGTCTTAATTATAGCGTCTGCTGTCTCACTTCCTCATCACATCAAGCTGTTCTTCTGTCAGTCTGGACGCTGCAGGGCGTATTACTGCCCTCTGCAGGATACAACCATTTACTGCAGAGACACTCCAGCTTCAATCCTGGTTTTGTAAAGAGTCTTGAAGCAACTGTGTCGTCACCGACGCTTTAAGTTAAACTTCAGACTCTGGTTTCTGTCCACAGCTGCTGCTTGGATCACTTCCTGATTTCCCACACTCTGATTTTAACTGATGTAATAATAACAGAACATACGTGTTAATAAGATTACCAGCACTGAGAGAAATTTGCATCAGCTTTGACTGGGCTCATACACAGACACAGTGCTGCTTTATGTTCTTATCTTCTGCATTAAACTGACTCAAAACATCAGTGGAACAGCTGGACTCTAATTTGGTCTTGAAATTAAGTTTTGAGCCTGACTGATATGTAATATTGGCTCATTTTCCTTTACTTCCACGTCCACAGCACCGAGGCATTCAGACTGCTTCCACAAACATTAGTGAGAGAACAGGTCGCTCTCAGGTGAATTCCAGCGTGGTGCTGTGACACGATGACACCTGTACAACTTTCCTCTCTGCTAAATAATCCACAGTCAGTGGTTTTATAACAAAGAGGAAGAGATCAGGAACGACACAAACTCATCCACAAAGAATCCAAAAAAGTTTCTAAACAGGAACCTCAGACTTCCCACCAGTCGCCCAGAACTGAAGAAGCTACTCAGATGATGAGTGGTGAAACGTCTTCTTTGGATTACCATTCACAGTCATCCACAAAGAGTCAGGCCATGTAAAATGACAGAGCAGGGTCAGAGGATGCTGAGGAGCATAGTGTGGAGACGTCACCAGCTTTCTGCAGACCTCCAGACTTCATGTGTCCTTCAGCTCCAGAGCTTCATGCGTCCTTCAGATTAGCTCCAGACTTCATGTGTCCTTCAGATTAGCTCCAGACTTCATGTGTCCTTCAGATTAGCTCCAGAGCTTCATGTGTCCTTCAGATTAGCTCCAGAGCTTCATGTGTCCTTCAGATTAGCTCCAGAGCTTCATGTGTCCTTCAGATTAGCTCCAGAGCTTCATGTGTCCTTCAGATTAGCTCCAGAGCTTCATGTGTCCTTCAGATTAGCTCCAGAGCTTCATGTGTCCTTCAGATTAGCTCCAGAGCTTCATGTGTCCTTCAGATTAGCTCCAGAGCTTCATGTGTCCTTCAGCTCCAGAGCTTCATGTGTCCTTCAGCTCCAGAGCTTCATGTGTCCTTCAGCTCCAGAGCTTCATGTGTCCTTCAGCTTAGCTCCAGAGCTTCATGTGTCCTTCAGCTCCAGAGCTTCATGTGTCCTTCAGCTCCAGAGCTTCATGTGTCCTTCAGCTCCAGAGCTTCACGTGTCCTTCAGCTCCAGAGCTTCATGTGTCCTTCAGCTTAGCTCCAGAGCTTCATGTGTCCTTCAGCTTAGCTCCAGAGCTTCATGTGTCCTTCAGCTTAGCTCCAGAGCTTCATGTGTCCTTCAGCTCCAGAGCTTCATGTGTCCTTCACATTAGCTCCAGACTTCATGTGTCCTTCACATTAGCTCCAGACTTCATGTGTCCTTCAGATTAGCTCCAGACTTCATGTGTCCTTCAGATTAGCTCCAGAGCTTCATGTGTCCTTCAGATTAGCTCCAGAGCTTCATGTGTCCTTCAGATTAGCTCCAGAGCTTCATGTGTCCTTCAGATTAGCTCCAGAGCTTCATGCGTCCTTCAGATTAGCTTCAGAGCTTCATGTGTCCTTCAGATTAGCTCCAGAGCTTCATGTGTCCTTCAGATTAGCTCCAGAGCTTCATGTGTCCTTCAGATTAGCTCCAGACTTCATGTGTCCTTCAGATTAGCTCCAGACTTCATGTGTCCTTCAGATTAGCTCCAGAGCTTCATGTGTCCTTCAGCTCCAGAGCTTCATGTGTCCTTCAGCTCCAGAGCTTCATGTGTCCTTCAGCTCCAGAGCTTCATGTGTCCTTCAGCTCCAGAGCTTCATGTGTCCTTCAGCTCCAGACTTCATGTGTCCTTCAGATTAGCTCCAGAGCTTCATGTGTCCTTCAGATTAGCTCCAGAGCTTCATGTGTCCTTCAGATTAGCTCCAGAGCTTCATGTGTCCTTCAGATTAGCTCCAGAGCTTCATGTGTCCTTCAGATTAGCTCCAGACTTCATGTGTCCTTCAGATTAGCTCCAGACTTCATGTGTCCTTCAGATTAGCTCCAGACTTCATGTGTCCTTCACATTAGCTCCAGACTTCATGTGTCCTTCAGATTAGCTCCAGACTTCATGTGTCCTTCAGATTAGCTCCAGAGCTTCATGTGTCCTTCAGATTAGCTCCAGAGCTTCATGTGTCCTTCAGATTAGCTCCAGAGCTTCATGTGTCCTTCAGATTAGCTCCAGAGCTTCATGTGTCCTTCAGATTAGCTCCAGAGCTTCATGTGTCCTTCAGATTAGCTCCAGAGCTTCATGGTCGCAGTCACATGATCGCGGTATGACGGGAGTATGTATGTTGGATGGGATGAGAGTGACCGTTGGTTACCGTGTCATTAGTGCAGAATCTGATTTGGTGCCAAAACATAAATGGTCCTCCATTATTTGGATTTAAAAAGGACGATGAAAACCAGAGTGAGATTGAACTGCGATGAAGAGTGAATGAGAGAAACATCGGGGACTTCTCAGTCATCCCAAAAGAAGAACAATCAAAGTTTGGGGGGGGGGGGGCTTGGAGCTGGGATTGGCCCCTTAGCTCCAAAGAAAGGAAATCTGAATGCTTCATCAGACCAAGAGGTTCTGGATGACTCCATGCTCCCAACTTTTGGGGGCACAGTTTGAGGATGGACCCGTCCTGTTCCATCATGACTGATGTCCATTCTAGCAGAATGATCAGAAATCTAAAGACAGTCGTAGACCTTGAGGAAAGCCTTCACATTAGAGTTGAATCAGTTCTATCTGTAAACAGTGTAGCTGAGTATTAATAGTAATAACATTGTGCCTCAGTACGTCACGGACATATCTGACGGTTACATGTACGCTGAACATGTGAGGGACTTTCCCAGGCTTAAAGATCAATGTTTATTTCAAGTGTGTACCATAAATATTTATTGGAGGAAATGAAGTCTCTGAGCGTATATTCCCAGTGTCAGTGAACTCTGTCCAAAGTTGCAGAAGCTGTGACACTGAAAGGATTGCAGTGTTTGTGTGAGCTGGCGAGCAGGTTTACGTTTACAGCCGGGGCTGGGCGGCTATTGTCGCATGCAAACTTCCAGCTGAATGAGAAATCTGAGAGGTGTGATGCAAGAGCAAACAGATGAACTCATCAGCGTGCAAACTTGAGGAGCTAAAAATAGCAGCGCAAAAAGTGAAAATAGAACATAATAACAGGCAGGAGCTATTTTTACCTCCTCAACGTTTGTGTGCTTAATAAGTCAATGTTTCCTTTGAGGAAGGAACAGAAAAAGAGGGAAGTAGAGTAAATACAACCATAAAGCCTGAGGAGGATGACGAAAGGTAAAGGATGTTTGCAGGGTTTGTAGGTTTAATGATTCAGCCCCGGAAAGACAGCAGTCAGTCTGGTGGGTGGACGGACAGCTGATCTTAACTTTACTGAAGCTACGCTTTGCACAACCATGACGTCACCGAGAGAAATGTAATATCACGGACACGCATAAAAAAGGTGCATCGGCTGAGGAGAGAAGGACAAATGATGCAACTGGCTCATACTAAACTGCACTGAAGGAAACTATTACAGCTCATCTCAACTGTTTCCTCCTGGGGTTAAATAAATGTCAAACATGGACGATGATGACAAACAGCAACACACGAGTAAATAATTCAGCAGATAAACTCGTTTTAAAAGAACGCTCTGCACGCTGTCGCCATATGGCAACGTTTATTACTTAAAGGATCAATCCACTCATTTTAACATTTAGACATCACTTTGGCTCAGTTTTACTAAGAATGCGGCGTTTTATTGTGAAAATGTGTCTTTTAATTTGAAAGAACAAATATTTAATGACCTAACTGTTAATGAAGGTAGAAACTGACAAATCTCTTTAAAAATTTCTTTAAATGTAAATATATTAATATTTGGGATAAGTTCACTTTTGATTTTAATAATTTAAAACAATTATAATAAGTTTTTCTTTGTTCTACAGCACTGATCTGTACAGAGACTATGTTTATTATAAAACATTAAGCTTTTGACTGCTTTTAGTTTGACCTTTATATTTCATTTAAACAGTTTGGTGTCATTCTTTTCAGCACAGCCTCACGTATGTGACTCTACAGTTATTTATTCATTCAGACATTAACACAGCGGACCTAAAACCACGCTAAAAACATAAAATCCAAGCAGGAAAAGCTTTATTTCTTCTCGGCTGAAACCATAAACACGTCTAACGAATCATTTCTAGAAATGAATGTAATGTAAATCTAAGCAGTAAATGTATTTGCATATTATTTACATTATTTACAGCTGCTCTCCACTTGCTAGCGTTTTCCTTTTCGCTGTTTCTTCCTGCACTAAACGTGCATCAAACGTTCAGGAAAAGGCACGGCGTGAAATTATTTAAGAGTCTAGTTTTACTTCCTCTATGAACACAAACTGTGCAAAATTAGAAGTTAGCACGTTCTACACAGGCTGAATGAGACAGATGATATTAATGTGACTGTATAAACACTGGGTTATCTATTTTAATAAGTAGAGCTTGTCTTTGTTTAGTCTGGTTTTTAAATAAAAGCTTGTTTACAGAGAACAAATTGATTTTATGGTCAATGATAGACCTCTCTGATATGTAATATTGGCTCACTTTCCACTGTATAGAATTCATGTGTCCACCCTGGACAGGTCTCCAGTCTATCTCAGCTGTGATTGGTCTAGAGGGGGGTCCACCCTGGACAGGTCTCCAGTCTATCTCAGCTGTGATTGGTCTAGAGGGGGGTCCACCCTGGACAGGTCTCCAGTCTATCTCAGGGCTAACACAGAGAGACAGAATCACCTATGAACCTAAGCAGCATGTCTTTGGATGGTGGGAGGAAGCTGGAGAACCTGGAGAGAACCCACACAGACACAGGGAGAACATGCAGACTACACACAGAAAGGAACCAGGAGAACCATGGATTAGAACCTAGAACCTTCTGCTGGCTGTGAAGCTCCAGTGATGACCCTAATACTAATCTAGAACATGTTCAAGGTGATGACTGGTCTGCTTCCTCCTACACTGTGTGTTTACTAAACGTTGATGGTTCATTTAATCTCAAGCACCACGTCCTAAAATCAATAGAACGTCTGATGATTTATTTTAAAAACTCCTAGCAGGAGGATTTCCCCCACAGCTCAGGTGGGTCGTGTTTCCTAAGCACCTTGCGTCACAATGACCAAACCTGGGCGTGGGCTCTCCTTTGTCACTCGCTGTAAAACAATCAAAAGTTCCACAATTTCAAAACCAAAGCCGTGAATAGAGACAAACCTCAGGAAGAATGCGAGCGGCCTTTAGTCACAGACCGTCAAAGGATTTCTGTTTGTTTTTACATCACAACCGAGGAAAGTTACAGACTGCTGACTTTCCAAAGATGCCATCAGGGTTGCAGCAGCGAGTGATGCAACATCGGGAACATTTCATCACAGAGCAGCCGTAGCTGCAGCCGAGCGCAAACAAAAGGCTGCTGGACTCGTTTCATTTGCGTCTTTGTTTCAGCTTGAATGACGTGTAACCACCCACACGTGTGACGGCGTGTCGCAGCGCAGGAAGCTTCCTAGGCACGGCTGATAGACGTCTGCATGGAGGTGACGAACGCTGAGGTCGGACAAGAAATAAGAACAGTTTGGACTGTTCCTCGGAGTTTACACCGACCACATGCTAGTGGTCTGATCCACTGAGAAGATGCTAACGGAGACGCTCAATGCTTCTCCAGGCAATGCTAATGCTAAAGGTGAAGCTAATGCTCAACGTCTGTCCTTGAGTTGGTCTCCTGTGTCTTCCTAAAGTCTGTCCTTGTCTTCTAGCTGGTACCTTGTGTTCTCTACTCCAGAAATGTTCTGCTTCTTCTTCTTTGCTTTGGCGCTAATTAACCGTTATTGAAACAGAAGAAGAAGAAGCTCCAGGGACGTGGCTTTAGTTTCCAGCAGACCTAAAACTATTAACTACAAACATCAGCCTTGGCTGTAACCTGACACCATATGATATCATTTTAACCGCACCTGGATCAGACCCAGCTCCTACCTGCACGTCTCTATCAGATACCGTTTCTCCAGAATAGTCCTCGTGAACATAATTCTATGGAAACACGAACGCTTGTCCCTAAAACAACCGTAGCTGTTCAGATCACCTCAACAACAACCAGGAAACAGAACCTAAATCGTTCATGACAAACCACTCATCATCAATTAAACTGCGATTCAGATTTGTCGTAGAGATAACCGTTTGCTTCCATGACTCCTTGGCACAATTTCAGGTCTGAGCATTCCTGAGTTTTTCCTGCAGCTCTTACAGGAAAACCTGCCACAAACCCACCTGACGTGGATGCTGACGGCAGTGCCAAGAGGAAGCTGTTAGCTGTGGAGAGCTGTGGTTTCTGCTCAGGTAGAGCGTAGGAGTTTAATGGTCGTGTTTTTTAAGATATTGGAATGAAACGCAAACAGGAAGAAGGAGCAGCAGCAGATGTGGTGACAATCCGCAGCACGGTGCACGGTGCACACTCACGCCTGAAGACTGTAAAAAGGTTTAATAAATATTTACTAAAAATAAAACAAAATGCATCTCTGGACTGTGATAAGATCTGAGGAATGAGCAGGCAGAGATATTAGGCACAGCCCAGGTATACTTAAACTAATCTGATCAGATTAGAGTTAAGAGAAATCTGATCGTAGTAGTTACTTATTTTAGGTCTTCAATAAACCAAAACCACATCCCTGGAGGGTCAGAACGTCTTGTTCTGTCTGAATGGTGGATGACAAGAGACAAAACAGAGAAGAAGAAGAAGAAGGAGAAGGAGGAGGAAGAGGAGGAGGAGGAGGAGGAGGAGGAGGAGGCTGCAGCCAAACAACACTAACCACTGAACTGAGCTCCAGGATTTAGCCTCATCCCCAAATGTCAGAGCCTTAGACTGAAGATCTAAATGTCCCTGGTTCAGTCAAAGGCTGCAGCCAAACACTGTGTAGGACGCTACAGGAGACATTTAGGACCAGATCAGTCCATCCTCTCATGTGTCCTCAAAGAAACGTCCACTTACTTTGGAGGCATGCTGAGGGGGGAGCGTGGCTTCAGCTTCTCCTCGTCCTTCTTCTCCCGGATGTCCCTTGGAGGACGCATCCTGGGCCTGTCCTTCTCGTCTCTCTTCATCCGGTCCCTCTCCCACTCTTCTTTCCTCCTCATCCTCTCCTTCTCCCTCTCCTTCTCTCTCTCCCTCTCCCTCTCTCTCTGCCGACGTTCCCTCTCGCGGTGATCCCTCTCCCTCTCACGGTCGCGGTGACGCTCCCGGGGGTCGCGCTCCCGCTCGCGTTCCTGCTGAAGCAGAGACGAGAAGAAGCGTGAAATAAATCTAATTAAAACCATGTTTAGATCAGCTGGCAGTGTGCATTAACGTTTAGAGGCAACGTCCTCATTGGTTCCAGACGTTTGTGACGTCTCCTCCATCGTCTCCTTCTTGTCCATCTCTCCTCTGTCCTCACTTTTTAAAGCTTCTGTCCTGATCTGGATCTAAAGCTTTTTAACCAGCTGAGCTTTAAGGTGGACACTTGTGCTCAGATCAGAGCAGAGCACGTGGAGCTGTGATATTGAAGCCCCGCCCACTCTGTTTTAGTTTAATTAATGCTACGCTCTGCTCTACCTCCACCTGCTACAAGGACATGATGATTAGACACTGGACTTCATTTTTTCTCCCCAACTAAGTGGTTGCCATAGCAACTGGTGGTCGCCATTATATCACTTCCTGCTTCTATAACAGAAACTCATCCAAACATTCATCAACATTTATATTAACTACCTAAAATGACAGAAACTATCCTTGATAATAAATTATTTGACGTGTATTTTAGTGTTTTAGTTTGGACCAAGCCCCGCCCACTAACACAGAGGAGGCGGAGCTTATGACCTATACTGGCCTCCATCTGTTTAGCCTTGGTATAATATGTGGAGCTGCTCGGCCAGTGCAGGACACTCACGCTGTAGTGGTAGGGCAGAGGAGCTTCTGTGTACTGAACCCTGAAGTTCTCGTACTGGCCTCCTCTCCACAGAGCCTCCATCTCATAGTCGTAGTATGGGTCAGCGTATGGATCACTGCAGAGGAGGCAAACATGCAGACACACAGGAAACAGACGGGTTGGTTGTGTTACAGCTCACATGGTGATAACAGAAGCTTCTAGAAAGGCTTTAAGAATAGACCTCAGTGACTCAGTCTCATGTGAATCACATCATTTTAGTTTAATAGAAAAAGAACATCATCTTATTTTATCTCTTATCGTATCAGAGGAGGAACATTTTGACTCACTTCCACAAACATTAGTTTCGTGACACTGACCGTTTGATAAGGGACGTGTCTCACTCATTGTCCCAGGTAGAGTTGTCACGATACCAGAATGAGTAACCACACAAAGTATCACGGTTACGGGTATTATCGTGATACTGCGGCCTTTTATTTGTACAAGTTATAAACACTGATTAATTACTTATAATGTTGAGAAAAATGAAGGTGTCACTGACGCCGACGGCAGATTCGCCGCTCGGCCCGGAGCTTCTGCTGTGGTGAGTGTGTCGTCTCATGTTTGTGACCGTTAGCCATGCGGCGTCTGGTCGAGACAGAACGTTAGCTTGTTGTTTGTTTTGTTTGTTTTCTATCGAAGCGGCTGCAGCGGCAAAACTTTGGAACAAATTGCCGCTTCTTCTTTTTGAAACCCACCTCTTCTCTTTGGCTTTTAACACCATGTAGAGGGTTGATTTTATGTGATTTTATTTTATTTTACGTGTATATTTTTACTACTTACTCTTTTATTGTGTTTTTATTGTTTCTATTGTGTTATATATTTATTGTGTTTTATTGTAAAGCACTTTGTAAACCTAAATAAAGTGGACTGGATTGAAGCGGAGCCGTCTTCATGGAGTTTGTTCTTGCCGGCAGAAACACACAATCAGACACATCGGACGTCACCAGTAACAGGCAAACAGCCAATCATTCAGCAGTTTATTCAGTTTGTTCACATGTGTTGAGAAGCCGGGAGGAGAGTAGAAGCGGCTGCTATATAGTGAAAACTATCACCAGTAGTATAGTAAACCACGGTAGTACCAGTGTGTAGAATATGTAGTATAGTAGGAACCGTTACGATTTGGCATCGTGGACATCGTGCAACTCTAGTCCCAGGACACTTTAGGAGCGTGATGTGTTGTGTTCACTTTCACTAAAACTGATCTGTTTAGTTTAATCCCACTCACCTGTACACAGGATCTCTGAAGTCCATCTCACTGAAAAAGGAAAACACAGCAGCGTGAGTGAAACCTTCACCGAGACATATTTTCACTAATGAAGTGTACACTTTAAGGCAGGGCTGGGTTCAAAAGAAAGCAAATATTTCCTGTTTCAATCCGTTATTGATTCATATAATCCCTGGACTTGTTTTTTAAAATATTTTCCATTTCCTCCAAGCCTCTAAGAACGACTTGCCCTCAAATTAATTCATTCCAGTAACTGATGGAAAGAAAAGAAGGGGAGCCTTTGTTCATTTCCTCCTTCATTAATCTCCAGTAGCTGACTGTAGAAACCAGAACGTTCTTCATGTCGTCTCAGATCACAGTCTGGTGCTGCTACTGATTCAGAAATCAAGCGTCCGTCCACTTTGAGGGACGCCGAGCAGAGAAGCAGCAGGTAAATGATTCCCAACGAGATTTAAATCCGTCACAAAACGTTAAAGTCAGGCCACGACGTCTGGATCTGAATGATTCAAGGACGACGGACGCTGAGGACGACTGGAAAGGTTTGATTTCAGGGGAGAAGGAAGAACAGTTATTAACTACATGTGAGACTAACTCAGCAGCGCCAGGGTTTAAAAAGTCTGAGGACAGAGGAGAGACGGACAAGAGCAGAGACGCATTAAAGACGAGAAACTAGAGGGAGACGATGGAGGAGACGCCACAGGAGCCAACGAGGACGATAGCTTGGAATAAACCTCTGGACGTAGGACAGATCATCTCTGAAACAGATTGAAGAACTGAAACAAAGACTAACAGACTTGTAGGGTTTGTTTCATGTTGTTGTTTTAGATCCAGCAGAGACACCCAGCCCCACGTAAGACGTTTGGCTGCACCTGCACTTCCAGTAACAGGACGTCCTAGAAATAAAAGAAACTACCTGAGGAGGCGTCTGAATGAGCAATGAGAGGAGACAGGTGTTAGCCCAGAACCACGTCACACGGCCCGACAGCAGTTTAACCCACTCAGCTAAACCCTGCCGGGCCATGGACAGGACAGGACAGGACGGGACAGGACGGGACAGGACAGGACAGGACGGGACAGGACAGCACAGCAGCAGCTCTTACTCTCTGATGATGCGGTAGCTGCGCTCTCTGAAGAACTCGTTCTCTTTGTCCAGCTCTCTCTCGTCCTCTCCGATCGTCACGTTGAAGCGTTTCTCCTCAAAGTCGGGCTCCTGCTCCTTACGGATGGTGGCCTTCTTCAGCACCTACGAGACACGAGGACACATCGATTCAGGACGCGGGATGCGACGAGGACATGGTAACACGGTGGGATCAGGTGTCGAACACAAAAAGACTCCTGCAAAGATCTGCCTGGCCAATCAGATGGTTTGTGGACGCAGTCATACACGTTATCTGATTGGTTGGAGGACTATCCAGGTGATGCAGTGGAAACGTGCCTCATAATAAAACCCAGATGTTACTGGAGTCACATTCTGATAAGAACTGAGTCTGGGTACGTAGAAAGTTTAAAGACATTAAATGACACGGAGATAAACCTGAGTATTACCTCATACTGCAGAGGTTCTACTAATACTGTCTTTGATTACTTTGAGGAAAAAAACCCGACATGAAGAAACAGGATGTGAGCAGATATCTTCATGAGAGATTATTTTAATAAAAACATTAAAACTATGTGGAAAAGAAGCTAAAATACAGTTAGCTGATGATTAATGATGACCGACTGAACCGTCGTCCTCTAGCTCAGATGTGTGGACAGATTTCACCTGGAGATCACTCTAAGACGCTTTCTAACTCCCAGAACCAAACGTTTACAGATCAAGGATGAGGTAAAGTGTCTGTCACATATTCTGGGAATGTCCTATAAGTTTGTTTTATTTTTTTATTTTATTTTATTGGGAAGATGTTGTAGAGTCAATAATAGAGGTCGACCGATTAATCGGCGCCGATAGGACGTTTTAAAAACTATCGGCATCGGCCGAATTTGGCGCCGATAGTTGCTGATAGATCACTGAGGGGCGGGGCTGCTCTTCACACACAGCGAGAGAGAGAGAGAGAAAAGAGAAACGCAGCGTGTGCAGCGGCAGCAAAGAGGAGTTAAGTGATCTGTGGAGAAGACAAGTCGACTGGACGACAACACGTGTCAGTGTAAGTGAAATAAAACCTTCACAAGTTGAAAGTCAACAAACATAACCTCCTTCAGAGGCAGTAAGTACCACTAGTTCAACAAGCATAAACGTGCATCATATTTCAGCATAAACAGCCACATCTCCACCGGCATGATTTAGCCACATGAGCTTGTTAAGCTAACAACAGTTAGCCTGTTAACAAGCTAAGAACAGTTAGCTTGTTAACAGGCTAAAATGAAAGCTGTCTGTGTGTAATCTCTTCATCTTAGTTTGCCATGAATCTTAAAATTTGGGAATTTCTTGTAAATTCTGTAAGAAAGAACAGGACTGTTAAGAGTATGGATAAGATAAAGATAAGATAAAGAAAAAATCCTAGCATACCATCCCTATAGCTGGTTAGTGGTTGCAGTCTGACTAGGGAGGATGAGAAAATCACAGCTACTAGCTATGTGTTATTATTTAAAAAAAATCTATTAATACAATTGTATCCATTAGCTATAGCCTATTGAATTAATTTATATTAATTTGCATCTTGTGTTGAATGCATCTTGGTGTTTATCGGCCGATTAATCGGTTATCGATTTTTTCCTGCTCCAGACTATCGGTATAATATCGGCATTCAAAAATCCACTATCGGTCGACCTCTAGTCAATAATGTAGCTACAGCCTGACGTCAGCTTAATTATTTTAAGACTGAAATAAGGAAACAAGACAGATACCTGTGTTACTGGCAAAAAAGACAACAACCAGGAGTTAAAGAAATTCACAGCGTGGAAAGGTTAACATTTACCCTGAGATAAAAAAAGGTGAGCAATACTGGAGGACATGGAGGGACAGCGTAGATGAGAGGTGATTTTATCACTCAATGATTCTGTGCGGGAAAATTTGTGCTTGTTTATTTTTGTTTTTTTGTTTCTGGGACACTGAAATCTCATCTAAATATAGATTTATTTCATTTTCATTTATTCTTTTTTTTTCCCCCCGGTGACCTTATGGCCTGCACTGAGGTATTATGTGTCACTGTGGAGTTAAATGGAGAACTGTGGGGCCTAAAAGCCCCTAGACCTGACCCAGCAGTCTGGTTTCTGTTTGTCTTGTGAAAAATAAAGCTTTAAAGAAACATATATGTTTAAAATGAAATAGTTTTAGTTGTTTTGCGACTGTTCTGACGGCGTCCATCATCCATGAGAAGCTCAGGCAAACAAAGACATTTATTTATAAGACAGAGGAGGAACATGTCTATTAATCAGACAGTTTTCATGTTTTCTGGAAACTCTGTCTTCTAAAAAACTCAATTTTTAACCATTTTAGTTCAGTATCTGTTCATGTATTTAGGTTTTCAGTGTATTTAAATGTCTATTTGTGATTAATCACATGATTTTGCACTTTTAAAAACCTTTAAATGCACCTTAAAGGGATATTTTTTTAAAGTTAGCATCCAAGTTATGACGGTAACATTATTTAATAGCAGCACACTTTAGACTCCGCTTGCTTTCCTCAGCGTCTCTGTGGCCCCACAAACATCTGCATTCATTTGACCTTCCTACTAGAACACCATCACATTCTCTTCATGAAGCAGTAGGTTCATCAGTAACACAAACATTTATGAGCATTTAAATAAACTTTGAATACACTGACAGCCGTGTTGTTGTTATATCAGAAAGGTACAGTTTGCTGCTGCTGGTTGGCTCCACTGAATTACTGATTGTGTCTTTCTCTAGTGTCACAAGGTTAGAAAAACAAAACACATTTGGCCTCCACAGCACAAACATACCTCAGCTAAAAGGGCAGAACTTTCCAAATGGGAAACAGCAGCAGCACGTTAAAACTACAGAGGCTGACATTTAATAGCTGCTCTGTTTGGTCTGGAGCGTCACTCAACAAACACCATTAGTTTACATACTTCCAGCAGAACAACAGGCAATCCATTTATCATTTCCTTGAGAGGACGTTTTAGTGTTTACCTCTTTGGCGTGCCTCAGGCCTCTCTCCCAGGCGCTCTCCACAGGAGGCTCTGCAGGAGGAGGAGGTGGAGGCAGCTCCTCCACAGCAGGTCCAGCCTGAAAGAGACAAACACTTTCTCATTATCTGCACAATAAAACGCGTCCCCAGCCAGCTCTGTAGATGTGATCTCAGTGTGTGTGTCTGTAAATGAGCAGCATTGCCATCATGTGGTCAGTAGAATATTAATGGATCTCTACCTACCACTGGATCAGAACCATCAACAGCTGCTTGGTGACTTGGAGACATGATCCACATTTAGGAACCAGATGGAAACACTCTCACATCATAACATCTGATTTATTAATGATGGAAGTTATTTTAGAGAAGGAAGGAAGCGAATGAAAGAACGATAAAAAGAAAGGAAGCAAGGACACAGAGAGAGAGAAGGAAGGAAGGACTGATCAGATCAGTCAGGACGTTAATGGAGGTTTTAACGAGGTCAGACGCTGTTGGTGACTTCTACATTTGTACATCTCAGAGCTGCAGGTGTTTAGAACGATGGTTCATAGAGGGAGGGGCACGTACCCAGGGGTTATTGGGTATGAGGGGGTGTGGTCCTCCTGGAGGGGCTCCGTTTGGTGAGAAGGGGTCTGGCTTAGTGATGAGGGAGTAGTTCCCTTTGTCGTTGACTCCAGGATGGATGAACCTACAGTTCATGCCCCAGGTACAATTACCTGGAGGAGCAAACATCAGAATTAGTAGAGGGAATGATTTTAAGTCATAAAGTTATTAACAGGAACAATAAAACAGACAGGACAGCTGTCACAACACCTCACAGACAATATTTAGATCTTTAATCTGGTAAAATGAGCGTAGGGCTGGGTGATACAATGATAAATATCACAATAGACACGTGATCGACATCAACAGAAAATATGTTTGATAATTTGATTAAAGGAAAAGTAGAGGAAGAAAACCCTGAGACACAACTGCAAGTCATTCTGGGGGATGTAGTCAGAGGAAGGTGGGTTGGTGACATCATCAACAACAAAAAAATAACAGCGTGGAGTCAAAGGAGAATATGAGAGCGACAGCACGAGAGGAAATTATAGATAAAAAACTAAAGACCTGTTTGGTAATATTCTGGTTATTTTCAGTCAGACATGAGTCAGACCGATGTTGTCTCTAACTTGGTGGTGAGTGAGCAGATTAACTGTCTCTTGTCTCTCTTGATTAGTCGTGTAAGAGTCGGTTAAGTTTGGTTTCTCTGCGTATTGTTTGCTGGTCCAGTCTGGTCGTACGTTTAGTTTCTCTGCAGAGTGAGATGAAGATGTTTGAATGGAGCCGTTTATTGATGATCAATCAAACGTGGTAGGACTCAACTGAGACTCTAGATTCATGATTCATGAGTCGTCTTTGATGGACGGTTATATGAACCGAATGTTTTTTATCCACCATTACTGAATATTAATTAAAAATAAATGAAAATTAAATCATATTGAATATTATTGTAATTTTTGTAAAATTAAAGTGACAGGTAGAAATGGGCTATGACAGGATTTTTATGACCATGTCAGTCAAAATGACCAACAATGAAAAAGTCGAGCTCAACCTGATGAAGAGGAAAACGGCAGCAGAGCCACACGACAAAACATGAAAGATATGAAGAAATAACAGACGTAGCTCAGCACAGATGAGAAGTCTGAGTTAAAAGTCAATAATTATCGGTATCGACTGACGTCAAACACTTATATGGTGACACATTTTTCAGCCTTAAATAAATAAACTGTGGTTAACTTCTTTGTCTGGTTTCTGAACACATATGAAAGACAACAGCGCCCCCTGCTGCAGAGGTGACAACATGACAAGACAGGAAACAGTTAATTATAGAGATAAATGAAAAACATGTGCTCCTCATTAAATATTCATCATTTAATCAAATCATCCTCTTCTGAAATGAACCAACCAAAGTCAGTCTGAGTTATAGAAACCTGGTTAATACACACGGACTGGCCACTTTATTAGGTACACCTTGGACTGTGGTTTAGACTCAAACAAGGAGCTGGTGGTCCATGTTGATGTGATGATCTTTTCCATCTAGACTCTACTAGACCAGATGTCTTTGTTTCAGCTTAGTCTTCAGGACAAACCAAGACCTGGATGATTGACAGACGCTGTGAAGGTTCACTGCTGCTTTGCTTTTGTTCACTACGGGTTCCCTGAACAAATCTGATTCATTTAGAAACACTTCGTGTTCAGTTCAAACTAAATCTAACGTCCTCGTTGGTTCCAGATGTTTGTGGTGTCTTCTCTATGTCCTCATCTTTCATGTGTCTTTGTCCGGCTCTTCTCTGTCCTCCCATTACTTTCAGAGCTGGAGCTTCTGTCCTGATCTCCCTCACACAGCGACTAAACTTGGCTGCAGCTAGATTTGTCTCCTGTGGACCACCGTCTCATGTCCCCACCACCGTCCCACCTCTCTTCTATTTCATCCTCCAGATCAGAGACAAAGTGAGGGACCAGCTCTTCCTCGTCTTTCCTCCTCATCTCCGTCCTCCTCCACCAGCAACTAATCTCATCGTGTAAAAACCAGTCTTAGGAGAACGGTGATTTTTAACGAGAGGATTCAAGAAATTATGTTCAGTTAAATAATTTAAACAGGCTGATTACATGTGACAGTAGTAATCCAGGGAACGTTTGTCTGATCTTCTGCTCAGGTTCTTATCTGAACTCTCAGTGTGGTCTCTGCTGATCTCAGTCCATCGTCTTCAACGTCCACACATGTTCTTGACTTCCTGTTGTCTTTCTATCAGCGCGGACCAGTCTGACCTTTGACCTCTGGCATCAACAGATAAATGCAGCTCTCTAAACATTTCCTTCTCTTCAGATCGTTCTCTGAATCTCTTCAGTGACCTTTCCTCCTCATTCAGACGCTCAGTCTGAATATCAGCAGACACCGTGTCCATGGGCAGGTGTACCTAATGAACTGGCCGGTCAGTATAAAGGTTGTGAAGTGAGACATTTAACTGCTGACCTTTGATGAAGAACCTGCAGATGGGCCGTGGTCTGATCTTCCTGTCGGACGGATCTTTGACCTCCCCCTCCTCCAGGTCGTCGTCCTGGAGACACAGATAAAAACATGACATATCAGAGCGTCTCATGTGTCCTGACTGGGGATGTCCCGGTCGGTATCAGGGCTGATCCGGACATTGTTTCAGCTACGTCTGATCTTTGTAGTTTATTATAATTATTATTTATTTTAGATCTGTCATAAACCTAAACCATGCCCCTGTAGACTCCAAACAACTTCTTCTTCTACTGTTTTAATGCTGTTGGCTAGCTCGGCTAAAAATCAAAGAAGAAGAATAAGCCAAAGAAGAGGAGAAGGAAGAGGAGACGCAGGAGAAGATGAAGAAAACACGAGAAAGAAGAAGAAGAAGAACCAACAACAACAAACACTGAACGTTTCCTGGAGACAGTGTCAAGGAGAAACATCTTCCAGAGAGGGTTAGGGAGTTTATGGCAGCGTTGGATGAGCAGAGAGAACACAAGGTACCAGCTACCCTCTCCACACTACATTAACTTAGACTGGAAGATTTATTGGACTGAATCCAGTCCACTCTAGGAGAAGACAAGGAAGACAAGGACAGACTTTAGGAAGACACAGGAGACCAACTCTAGGAGAAGACAAGGAAGACAAGGACAGACTTTAGGAAGACACAGGAGACCAACACTAGGAGAAGACAAGGACAGACTTTAGAGAGACACAGGAGACCAACTCTAGGAGAAGACAAGGAAGACAAGGACAGACTTTAGGAAGACACAGGAGACCAACTCTAGGAGAAGACAAGAAAGACAAGGACAGACTTTGGGAAGACACAGGAGACCAACTCTAGGAGAAGACAAGGACAGACTTTAGAGAGACACAGGAGACCAACTCTAGGAGAAGACAAGTTCAATAGTTCATGTAACCTTATCATTATGTTGCTGTCTAACCCTGGTTTTAGTACTGTGCGATACCAGTCATCCATGTGGAAATACTGGTATCATTGCCTTTTTTGACTGTCCTGTTGTTCGTGTGCTATTGGACCATGAGTCTGGAAATAAAGTTGATGATGACAAGGAAGACAAGGACAGACTTTTGGACGCTACAGGAGACCTGATCTGAACATCTTCACCATCACAGATGCAACAAGCAGTAAATAATCTGCTGCAGGTCTCAAACATTTCCACATATAACACGTTAAACTGTAAAACACAGAAACGTCAAATATTACTCTGACACTTATTACCAGTGTTTAAAAGCATCTTTTTCATTTCTTATGTAACTTCTTGAACATATCTTGAGTGGGTTTCGTGTCTTTTCCTTCTGGCTGACAGAGCGAACACAAACTCAGCTCCAGCCAAGACTAATTTTGGTTCATCCTCATGTTACTTCTGCTTCATGTGATGCAGAGGCTTCAGTCTACAGCTGCACTCTAACAGTTTTCTATTCAGACTAAACATTCATAAATGAGTCACAGCCAAACTACGATCACTTACGTCAATCTCTCCCTCATCGATCTCTCCGTCATCCTCGTCCTTCTTCTTGTCTCTGAAGGAATCTCGCCGTGTCCTCTCGGGCCCTTTAGAGTCGTCTGTCCTGTCTTTTGGAGACGGTGGAAGGATTAGTTTCTTCTCCTTCTTCTTAATGATCTTGTCATCACTCTCTGCCTCGTCCTCTCGCTCTGCTTTTGTGTCGTCCTCGTCCTCCTCGTCCTCGTGTGCAGGGATGCTGGGCTCCTCTGGGACCTCCTCGTCGTAATCCAGTTCATGCTCATCGAGCTCTCGAGAAACTGACGCGGAGTCGTCCTTCATCTCTCTCACTACAACCACTCTCCTCCTCTCGTCCTCCTCAGCCTTGATTTTGTCGTCGTCCTCCTCCTCTTCGTCGTCCAGCTCAGCTGTCTCCCGCTCCCCTGATGCATCAAACCCGTCCTCTCCATCTTCTCCATCCTCTTCAGTCACGTGGCTCTTGACGTGTTCTGGCTCAGAGTCTGGGGACTGTGGTGTGTCAACAACTCCTTCCTCTTCATCCTTCTCCCCCTCTTCCTCCTCCCCATCCAGCTGTTGCCCCTGTGGACCATCTTCATCCCCCTCCATCAGAACAATGGTCTCATCTTGCTGCCCCACCCCACCCATTCCTCCTTCAGGCTCCTCATCCTCCGGATCAGAGACAAAGTCAGGGACCACCTCGTCCTCCAGCTCTGAGCCTCTTCCTTGGCTTCCCACCGCCTCCTCATCTTCATCCTCCTCATCCACCAGCCCCTCGTTTTCGTCGTCACGGAGCACCTCGCTGTCTGAGATGACCCTGTCCTCGTCTTCATCAGGAGACTCCAGCAGCTCGCTGTCAGACAGACCCTTGTCCTCGTCCTCAGGAGACTGAGGGGACTGTGTAGGGCTCTCTGGAGTATCCATCAGAGAATATTCTGCCGTAAAAAGAAAACAGATCCAGTCGATAAGTGATAAAGTTCTGTGAACTTCAGAAGTAAACAGTGACACATGGTGACAAAGGTCATTAACATATGAGCCAGAATGTAAATAAACATATAGTCTAATAAAACCTGTTTAGTAAATGATGTGACAGCAAAATGAACACAAAGCTTCTCTAACACTAATATTAGATGCATTCAACAATGACTAGTATTTAATATTACCTTACTTCTGAATAGATTTTAAATGTATTATCAGACCTCAGAATACAGATTAAACGTTATTTTAGCAGATTTCTGACTGACGTGCTAACAAACTGGCTAACACAAAGAACAAGGAGCCTACACGTCTTTAACTTTATCACCACCTCTGATTACAGCCTGTTTATCAGTGACAGCAGGGATGTGCTTTGTAAATTGTTGCTTCCGGCGCAGCTAATTCAAAAAACACTTCAGATATAGCATGCTAAGCTAACAGCTGAGGTAGCTGCTAACAGGTTCAGATGAATCCTGAGGGTTTTATGGTAAAACATCTTTATGCATACTTGATTTAACGTCATGTTCAAGTTTACAAATCCTTCAATACAAGTTCACCTGCAGCCTAATCTGAACACTGAGTCTGGGAAGGCTGAGCGGCGCTAGTTGGAAACAAGGCCCACAACTTGGCAACGCCGAGAAAACTTGCTAACCATCAAGAAAACGGTGCTAACTGAACGCCAAAATATTCTCTGATAAGAGTAAACAAATAAACCAGTTGGATTAAATACATAAATAAGACATTAGCAATGAGTGGAGCACTGTAGCACGCTAGCCGCCTTTCAATTAACAATGTAGGCTCCCGTGAAGCTAAGCTAACAGCGCAGCTAAACTCTGCTAGCTGCTAACAACCACAGATTTTCATTCACCTTGCCGACCCGGAGCTCTTTAAAGACGGCGCTGGTGTCTTAACAACTTCCCTCCCCAGCTGATATGGTTTTCTTTTTACGATCTACAATAAATATTAAACGGTTTAATTTAGCCGCTGTGGCGGAGAAAATAATACACCCCGCACGGCACAGCAAGAGCGGCCATTACCTCGACGTCATCAACATACGACAGACCGAGAGAGGGGAGGGCGGGAGGAAGAGCAGCGGGAATGAAGCATGAAGGAGGGCCGATCTGAGATCAGTCTGTGTGTCGCAGTGATGACGAAAGACATGCGAGGAGGTGATGTAATCTGATTCAGGATCAGCGATAGAGCACTGTTAAAATAAATTAAATTAAATTAAATTAAATTAAATTAAATTAAATTAAATTAAATTAAATTAAATTAAATTAAATTAAAATGTTATGTTTGAGAAGTTTTATGTTGAGAAGTCACAGATTGTGAGTCCATCCACATGCACAATAATCAATAACTCACTGTACAGTAACCCTGGTTTGATGTATATATTATCCTATATTTTTTCGTGTACAGATTGAGATTTATTTTATTTTATTTTACTCTATTTTTATTTCACTTATTTAAGTTGTTTCCGTACCAGAGAGAAAAGTTGCCGGAGTCAAATTCCTTGTATGTGTACATACTTGGCCATTAAAGCTGATTCTGATTCTGACTGGGTTCACTTTGTGTAACTTCTGGACTTCTGGAAATTCTGATGGACGCAAATATTTTTCAGTCTCTGGCTGGCAGTATCTAAAAAGTTTTTATATAGTATACAGAATAAATATGTGCTATACTTGTTACTCTTGAGAGGTTGCAGACATCAGCAATGAATCGTACAACACATTGACCAGTGTACCTAATGAACTGGCAAGTGAATATTCAAACATGAGTTGAGGTTCAGGTTGCTTGTTTCCAGCTTCAGGCCTCTAGATGGCAGCAGACGCTTTTGTAAACGTGCTGGTTCAAACACAATGTGTCTACACATTCCACACACTGAATAAAGAAAAGGACGGAGGTACAGTAAGTTTAAACACTCCTTTAAAAGATGATTAATGTCATGAGGGAGGCAGCTGATCTCATCAGAGTCCAGTCAGAGTCACAGAGAACTTCCTTCAGGTAGGAGACGTCCTGCAGCAGGTGAGTCCTGTACTCATGAAGAGAGAACACAAAGTGCAGGAAGCCCAGAGAAGGACAACGACAGTCAGCCCCAGTGATGAAGTACACAGACCTCAGCTGTACATGTAGATGAACGGTTGATGTTTGCTCCCTTTGATTTGAACACATGAGCCCTGACAGGACTGAGAGACGGGCATGGACAAGAGGCAGAAACTGCCAGGAGGCAATATGAGCAACGGCAGAGAGAACAGGTGAACCACAGCTTCCTCTCAAACATTTCAAAATAAAGCATTTCTTCAGCTGCTTGGCATAAATCACGGTGCAGCACCAGAGAAACATCAGACCAGACTGCAGGGTCTGTCCTAGGCTAAGACCGAAGGGTGTTAGGGCCCCAACACAATGTTAAACTGACTGAGACAAAATAAGACGAGACTTTATTGGTCTCCGTGGGGAAATGTAGGCGTTACAGCAGCAGCATGAGGCGAGAGCGCAGAGAAACACAAGGTAGTGTAAAAACAGTATCAGCTGCATCTGTTGTCAGTAGTTTCTGGGTATCAGAAACACTGAGCTGTACTGAACGCGGTGCAGTAGTAGTACTCCTTAGTCTGTACATCAGTAAATAATACCATTGTGCACATTATAGAATCCATAAAAATAATGTTATTGTTATATGTACGTAACTGCCCCAGGAGAAAAAAGTCTCTAAAGAATATATCATTACAAAGATCTCACTAAAGAGAAATAAAAGATTTGTTATCTGCAGTACCACCAGCACTGGGATCAGATTCTATCAGTCAAGGCACCAGGTGGTGGATAGTTGATGGAGAATCATGTGATACATTTAACAGGATCATATAAGGTGATAAAAACTAAGTGTTATATTTATTGTCAGTTGTTTTTAGACTTGATGAGATATTGAAGAAGAAGAAGAAGAAGTTCTGACATGTTGACAGTGAAAGTTTATCTGCATGTTTTCTCTGTTAGCTGAGGCTAACTGGTTAGCTCCAGCTATGTGACCTTATACTGTGTAAAATATTTACAAGTATATGCATAAATAGTATGCTGTGTGCTTTTATTTTGGAGGCCCGTGCCATGCTGCTTCCTGTGTGAGTGTGTGAGGTGACGGAGCTGTGTGAGTGGTGTGTACAGTATGAAGACAACAGTTAAAGCATGGCTATGCTGCAGACCAGGCTGCAGAGCAGAGACTCCAGCACACACACAGCAAACTCATCAAAGTCTTTAATCTGAGACGAGGAAGACGAGTCTGGACGAAGATGACACCACGCAGCAAACACTGAGGAGGTAAAGGATTTTATGTTCTCCTGCAAATTAGGAAGGATAAGTTTACAGGCTGCTCATCCTTTAATTCATCCATTCATTCATTCAGAGTCTTTCATTTAAACGTCTTTTAACAGATTCTAGATAAATAAATACATTTAGACGTGAGGAGATGTTTCACATTAAACTCCATCAGCTCCAGCTCACACCCGCTGAGCAGCCGATGTCTCTGCACAGCCAGCGTCTCTGTCTCAGCTGGAGTCCGTCCATGGTGGTGACCTCAGGTCCGCCGCCTTCAACACATTTGATCAGAAATCAGTCGTCCTCAGACATGAGCAGCCGTGGACGCTCTTAATGAGTTTTAATTATAACGAGGAAATGAAAGAAAACTCATTTGATTCTGTGTCACTGGACTAAAAATTTATTCTGTGTCCTGCAGATATTCATTCCATCAGGTTGTTTAGAGCTGATTCACTAAGTCAGACTTACTGTTTTATTTAAGTCTCATTAACTGTGAGTGTTGCTGCAGAGCTGAGACACTGAGACGCTGAGACACTGAGACACTGAGACACTGAGACGCTGAGACGCTGAGACGCTGAGACACTGGTAGAGGATTTAAAACAGGAGCCGTTCACTGTCCACATTTTATGCGTCCACATTTAATGCGTCCATATTTCTGTCTCATTGTCTGGTCAGAAGTCGTTTCATATCTGAAGAAGCTCTGCTTCATTTACAGCTGATCACATTTAAAGTCACAGGTTTTATTCAAAACTTAACTGAGGGAATGTCTGATGGTGTCTCATGTCTTGTCTTATCTTGTCCTGTTTCGTGTCTCTTATCTTGTATCTTGTGTCTCATGTCTCATGCCTTGTCTTTTTTCGTCTTGGTTTGTGTTTTCTATCTTGTGTCTCCTGTCTTGTCTTGTTGTGTGTCTCATGTCTCATCTCATCTCATCTCATCTTGTCTCATCTTTTATTGTCTTGTGTCTCATGTCTCATGTCTCATGTCTCATGTCTTGTCTTGTCTCATGTCTCATCTTGTCTCATGTCTTGTCTTGTCTCATGTCTCATCTTGTCTCATGTCTCGTCTCATGTCTCATGTCTCGTCTTGTCTCACGTCTCGTCTTGTCTCTTGTCTCGTCTTGTTTCATGTCTCATCTCATCTCACCTTGTCTCATGTCTCATGTCATGTCTCACCTTGTCTCATCCTGTCTTGTGTCTCACCTTGTCTCATCCTGTCTCATGTCTCATCTTGTCTCATCCTGTCTCATGTCTCATCTTGTCTCATCCTGTCTTGTGTCTCATCTTGTCTCATCCTGTCTCATGTCTCATCTTGTCTCATCCTGTCTCGTGTCTCATCTTGTCTCATCCTGTCTTGTGTCTCATCTTGTCTCATCCTGTCTCATGTCTCATCTTGTCTCATCCTGTCTTGTGTCTTAGTGTTTAAGAATAAAATAAATGAAGAATGAATAAAACATGAGGACATGAGAACAGCTGATCCTGTGTCTGGTTATTGATGACTGAGGGCGTGGTGTTGGGGGGTGGAGGTGGGGGTTAGGGTCAAACAGCTGTGATGGCCGAGTGGTTAAGGCGTTGGACTCGAAATCCAATGGGGTTTCCCCGCGCAGGTTCAAACCCTGCTCACAGCGACGTTCATCTTCCTGTGATAACATCATTTATACTGAAGGACGGAGACAAGATGGACGTCTGAGGACATGGACGATTTTGTCTTATGTAAATGTAAACTGCTCATGATGCTGCTGTTTGATCATTTTAGTGTCTACTGGTGTCTACTTAATGAAACCCCGTAGAGCTGGTACCTGGGCTGCTTCTGCTGTAGTTAGTCAGGTGGGCTCCTCTGGCTCCTGTGGCTCCACTGGCTCCTGTGGCCCCTGTGGCCCCTGTGGCTCCTGTGGCTCCACTGGCTCCTGTGGCCCCTGTGGCTCCTGTGGCCCCTGTGGCCCCTGTGGCCCCTGTGGCCCCTGTGGCTCCTGTGGCTCCACTGGCTCCTGTGGCCCCTGTGGCCCCTGTGGCTCCTGTGGCTCCACTGGCTCCTGTGGCCCCTGTGGCCCCTGTGGCTCCTGTGGCTCCACTGGCTCCTGTGGCCCCTGTGGCCCCTGTGGCTCCACTGGCTCCTGTGGCCCCTGTGGCTCCTGTGGCCCCTGTGGCCCCTGTGGCCCCTGTAACCGTTGGTGGAAACTCTGGAACTGAGAAAAGACGAGAGTTCATGTTGACGTCTGAAGCTGAAACATCTGCTCATTATCTCCTCTCCGCCTCATTAACACATTAACACACGAAGCCAAAAACTAACAGCTGTGTTTTTTAGGGTGGATTAAACTAATGAGATAATTTCAGCTCATTCTTTAACTCACAAGTTAACGGCTCAGACAGACACTGAGAGGCCAGACAACGCTAAACTCTTTGGATCAGACTTTGAAATAACATCTGTGTCACAGGGAGATCTGAAAAACAGCTGATCAACAGCTGATCAACAGCTGATCAATGGCTGCAGGATGAATTAGGTGAATGAGTCTCTGATCAGTCGATCAGATAAAGCTCTGTGAAACAGGTGGAAGCAGCTAGCATGCTAAGCTAGCTGCTTCCACCTGTTTCACATCTTTATGCTAAGATAAGCTAGCTGTTTACCCTTGTTTCATGTGACTATGCTAAGCGCATCTGGCTGTTTTTATCTGATACAGTCTTTACGCTAAGCTTAGATAGTGGGTAATGCTAAGCTAGGCTAGCTGCAGTCCTCGGATCTAGTCTTTATGCAAAGTTAAGCTAGCTGGTTCCCACTGGTTCATGTCATTATGCTAAGCTAGGCTAGCTGTTTTTCATTGGTTCATGACTTTGTGCCAAGCTAAGCTAACTGTTTACCTCTGTTTGATGTCATTATGCTAAGCTAGGCTACCTGTTTCCATCTGATCCAGTCTTACTGCCATGCTAAGCTAACTGTTTACCTCTGTTTGATGTCATTATGCTAAGCTAGTCTACCTGTTTCCATCTGATCCAGTCTTTATGCTAAACTTTAACACGATCAATGACTAACCCTCATATTCACACAGTGGCCACTTCATTAGGTACACCAGTGAAACCAGTCCTGCTTTAAATGTCGTGTCTATGAAGGTTCTGGTGTTCAGCTTTAGTTTCTAGATGTTGATTCTTCTGGGTTTCCATTGTGGAGGTTTGTAGCTTGTTCCAAAATATAAATCTCATCTCCTTAAATCAATCCAGTTTAACAGAAACACATCCTCCATCCTCCACAATGATCCACCAGGTGAATCACCTCGTTCCTGACTCGGCTTCTACATCAACGCAATGTTATTTAGATCAGAATGACTTCAGTGGTGTACCTAATGAAGTGGCCAGGGCGTGTATATCCACGTAGGGTCATAATGGTGTTTCCATTCATTTTTCCATCAGCAGTGCTCCTTCCTCTGTGATGGAGAGACTTCAGTCGATTACATTTGACGTCTGTCTCCATTTATTAGAGGCAGGAACGACGTGTTTATATGAAGCTGTGGAGACCAGATCATTGAGGAATGGTGTTTGTGTTTCTGTCTTTCACCAGCGTTAAAAACCTCCAAACAAACCTCGGGGCTCTTCAGACTCTTTGTCCTCTGATAACCCCAAACCCCATTTAAAGCTGAGAAATGGTTTTAATCAGATTTTGCTCTCCAGGATTTTCCGGAACGTGGCTGAAACTAAATCAGAAATGCACCAGGAGGCGTCAGAAGAGCATCATGATATTAAAAACAAAAACACTCTTTTTTTGAATGTATTTGAGCGTTATGTTAAAAAGATGCTGATGTATTTACAGAGAGCAGCGTCTAAAAGCAACATGTGAACATTCTTCTGTCCTGGATCTGATTCCAGTTTCTGCTCTGGCTCTTAATGTGAAGGGAACGTTGGAGGGACGATTATTTAAATTACAGCAGAAAGGTCAGAAACACTTTGAGAGCTGTGACTGGTGGGAAGAGAAACATCTTCAGGAGCATGAGGTCACAGGTTCAGTCCACGTTATGTCCCAGAACCACCTGAAACTTAGCAGCTGATCATAACCTACAGAATATAGACTGACCTGCTCACACATGTTAGTTTTTCTGTCTTTGACTGATCAACGACAGAAACCGATTTTTTCTCCGAAGAATAAAAATAAAAAGGGGAAAAAATACAACATAAATTAAACTGTGGTCAGTAAATAAATATCTGATGCATCAATTATGACACAAAACATAACATTTAGATTTTTTTCTGGATAATAATTAGTAAATGTTCTTCTGTTCAGATTCCAGGTGACTCCCTGGAGGCCTGACAGGTGATTTTATCTCCTGGCATCTTCCCGACTCGTCCACTTTTAACGATGTAAACCGAGGAGAGAAACCATGGCGACACCTCATCACCTACCTACCACTGACCACATGAGTGTTGACTTTGAGTAACAACCATGTCAGCGGACGTTGCCGATAACGTGAGCTCCAGACTCGACACCCCCACCAACATCTCCCTGAGCCCCGGTGGCGCCGTCTCCGAGTCCTTAGAGTACAAGACGGTGTCGGTGTTCCTGGTGCTGCTGGTGTGTGGCGTGGGCATCGTGGGTAACATCATGGTGGTCCTCGTCGTCTTCACCACGCGCCACATGAGGACGCCCACCAACTGCTACCTGGTGAGCCTGGCCATAGCCGACCTGACGGTGCTGGTGGCGGCGGGGCTGCCCAACGTGTCGGACAGCCTGACGGGGACGTGGGTGTTCGGTCACGCCGGGTGTCTGGGCATCACCTACCTTCAGTACCTGGGCATCAACGTGTCCTCCTGCTCCATCACCGCCTTCACCGTGGAGAGGTGAGGCCCAGACCGTCAGGATAGTCGCTAAGCTAACTATGAAGTTAACTGTGAAGCTAACTATGAAGTTAACTATGACACTAACTATGACACTAACTATGACGTTAACTATGACGATAACTATGACAATAACTATGAAGCTAACTATGACGCTAACTATGAAGCTAACTATGACACTAACTATGACGCTAACTAAGCCTCATCTAAGTATTCTACTAGCTAAATGAAGCTACTGACCTCTGACCTTTGACTGGCACATATTTAAACAATGGACTCTAGAGACCAGATCAGTATTCACACTTGGACCCGTTAAACCTGGACTCTAGAGACCAGATCAGTGTTCACACCTGGACCTGTTTAACCTGGACTCTAGAGACCAGATCAGTGTTCACATCTGGACTCTAGAGACCAGATCAGTGTTCACACCTGGACCTGTTTAACCTGGAATCTAGAGACCAGATCAGTGTTCACACCTGGACCTGTTTAACCTGGACTCTAGAGACCAGATCAGTGTTCACATCTGGACTCTAGAGACCAGATCAGTGTTCACACCTGGACCTGTTTAACCTGGACTCTAGAGACCAGATCAGTGTTCACACCTGGACCTGTTTAACCTGGACTCTAGAGACCAGATCAGTGTTCACATCTGGACTCTAGAGACCAGATCAGTGTTCACACCTGGACCTGTTTAACCTGGACTCTAGAGACCAGATCAGTGTTCACACCTGGACTCCAGAGACCAGATCAGTGCTACAGCGTCCAGGATTGAAAGGCTTATTAAGCTGCAGATTCTTCAGATAACAGATCAGTCTACATTTCTTCTGCTCTCTGTATTTGATGCCTCCTGCGTCGATGACTAATAAACACAGCATGAACGTCTCAGCGTTGCATAAACAGCTCTTCCTGCGTCCCGTTCTCCTGCAGGTACATCGCTATCTGCCACCCGATGAAGGCTCAGACGGTGTGCACCGTGTCCCGGGCCAAGAGGATCATCGCCGGCGTTTGGATCTTCACATGTGTCTACTGCATGCTGTGGTTCTTCCTGGTGGACATTCAGGTTGGAGAAACAAGACACATTCATTCATGGATTTAAATTCACTAGAGACAAATAAGACGTTAATGTTAGCAGCACGAAAAACAGCTGTTAACCCTTTAGTGATGAATACATCAATCTGCCCCCTGGTGGATTTATCCAGGCTCTGCAGTCACTAGCTTCAGGCAGCCGTTTCCAAAATGGCCGCCTTGAACAACCACACAAACTTGATTATTTTTCCGAAATACAAAAACAAGAAGACTAAAGAAATGTTCTAAATACTGTGATTTTATCATATATTAATGTATTTTATCATATATTAATGTATTTTATCATATATTAATGTATTTTATCATATATTAGCGTTTTATATTGTATTTTATTATCTTTTATTTTATCTGATTGCATTTTATCGTATCTTATCCTAAATATATTTAATAATACAGCAGATCATTTCTTTCACTAAACACTAACGATGATCCTAACATACTATGACTTTAACACCATTGAGGTATTTTTCTTGTACTTTCACAGAGTAACTTTCAGTTTGTGGTTTTAAGGCAGAGTGTTTCTCTGTGTGTATATTTATATATGTGTGTATTCTCTCATGTATTAACGGCGGTGTTATTGCCGGCTGCTCTCACCCTCCACAGACGCCGCCGTGTTTCAGTAAACACATGAGTCATGAACGCAGGCCTTGTTTTGTTCAAACGCTGGTTAAATTGCAGCTTTTTAAGAGCTCTGCCATTTGTGAGAGTAGTATCATTAGCGCCCAGATACGAGACACCATCTCACGCATCTGCTCCGGCCCGTCTCTGTCCAGGTCGGCCAGGACGGACATGTGCAGTGCGGCTACAGAGTGAAGCGGGAGCTCTACCTGCCCATCTACCTCATCGACTTCGCCATTTTCTACGTCATCCCGCTGCTCCTCGCCATCGTGCTGTACGGCCTGATAGCACGGATCCTCTACCTCAGGTACTGATGACCTGGTTATGGCAGCAAGTGAAACTTGACCTTTACTAAGACACCAACATGCTGCTTTTATGAAGCTGATATCAAACCTAAACACTGGAGACACAGAGCTAAAAGTAGAGCTAACATTTGATTTAGATCCATTAACTGTAAGAAAGGAACCAGATTCTTGACTCATCATCATGAAGACATAGTGACATCAGCTGCTCGCTTCAGGTTGTTCCTCAGCATTTCTACTGGATGAAGGTCAGATCGAAGACGACAGGAGTGGTCCACCAACAAAGATCACTCCATGATAGTCTGAGAGGAACCAGAGGAACCCAGGGGAACTTCTAAGCAGCTAAAGGCCTCTCTCTCATTGGCTGATGGTAATGTTGATGAATCCACTGAACAACCATGGTGTGATGGACAAAGACACTGCTCTCCAAGAAGAACATTTCTAAACATCATGTGGACAAGACAGAAGACTACTGGGACAATGTTTAGTGGACAGATGAGACCAAAGTAGAATAGTTTGGTTTAAATGAGATGAAGCATCAGAACCTCATCCCTCCATCAAACATGGGGGTGAAGCTAATGTCCTGGTTTGGGCCTGTTCTGCTGCATCTGGACCAGGACGCCTTGTCCTCATTGATGGACCAATGAACTCTAAAAGAAAATGTCAGGACATCTGTCCATGAGCTGAATGTGAAGAGAAACTGGGTCATGCAGCAAGACAAGGAGAACCAAGAACACAAGTGGTTCTACAAGAGAACGGTTAAAGAAGAACCAGATGAATGTTTAGGAACGGCCAAGTCAAAGTCCTGACCTTAATCCAAGAGAAATGTTGTTGTTGGACCTGAAGCAGCAGTTGATGTGAGGAAACCCACCAACATCTCAGAACTGAAGTGGTTCTGTTCTGTCTTTGTCTCCTTTCAGGACTCGTGTGACTCTGTTCACGTTTTGAGTCATTTTCATAAAGTAAAACTTTTGAGCAGCTCTCCACATGCTGTGAGTGTGATTACATGGTGACACTAACTCTGGGTTGAAGCGTTTATTTAAAGCTAAAGAGGTTTTCCTGTTTGCTGAAATGAAAGTGACAGCAGGTATTTTAGAAACCCTTCACCCCTTCAAACGCGCCTCTGCTGATCCGTGCTCTGAAGGAAATCCACATTCTGGAGGATTTAATTATCAGTTATTCTCCTCATTAATGAAGCTGTTATTTCATCCGTCCAGAACCCGTCCTGTGTTGTGATAAACCGCGGCGCCTGCAGACACGCCTGCAGGCTGAGCATCTCTGCAGCCGACCCCCCTGTCATCTTCACGCGTCGTTTAAAAAGCTTAAAGCGTGCAGACGTGAGCTGGAGGTGTTCAGGTGTTAACGTTTCCCCCGCCCCCCTCCCTCACCTGACTCATGAGTCCAGAAATACTCAGGCCTGCAGGTTTGTTGTGTCAGAATCTGTCCAACGCTTTTAATCATGAAGTCACTCGAATGGAAGTAAAGGTAAAGTGCATGATTGGACGAAGCGTGCTGCCACTGGGCCAGCCTTACCCGGGGCACAGAGGTTCTAACTGGTGTCCCATCGTGATGTAAATACTGGATGTGTGCATGCAGCAGTGGTTTCTGTTAAGATAAACGTGAGTGGCTAACGTGCTCTCTGTCCCTGCAGCCCTCTGCCCAACCATCCCGACGCCAGCGCCACCACGCTGCGCCGGAGCTGCCGTGAAGCCTCTGACGGGGGGAAGGGCGGTCGCCAGGGTCGGCCCAAGAGCGCGCTGTCCTCCAGGAAACAGGTCTGATCGTCCTCTCCTCTTTGCTCTGGTCTTATCTGACCCCGGCCTCGCTGGGAACACAGAGGACATGATGTCCTCTTAACGGCGCTCTGAATGCGTCCCTGCTGGTTTTCATCGCCTCAGAGAAGAACCTGGTGCTGCTAATGATTTCTTTTCCTCCGGCTGAGCAGTCAAAGAGCGTCTTTCTGAGAAAGCTCTGTCTCTGGATGTAATTCAGTCTCTCTGCTCTTTGCTCTGAAAAGCGTCAACGTTAGTGTTTGTAATTCACTCAGAGCGTCTCAGATGAAAATCATTTCAGCCCAGAATCAAATCGATTTGTGTTTTCTGTTGGGAACATTTGAGAAATAAATTATTTGCATAGTGGTCCTGGATGGGACGTCCTGACCTGATGGTAAATGTCCTAGAGTTGGTCTCCTGTGTCTTCCTAAAGTCTGTCCTTGTCTTCCTTGTCTTCTCCTAGAGTTGGTCTCCTGTGTCTTCCTAAAGTCTGTCCTTGTCTTCCTTGTCTTCTCCTAGAGTTGGTCTCCTGTGTCTTCCTAAAGTCTGTCCTTGTCTTCTCCTAGAGTTGGTCTCCTGTGTCTTCCTAAAGTCTGTCCTTGTCTGTCCTTGTCTTCTCCTAGAGTTGGTCTCCTGTGTCTTCCTAAAGTCTGTCCTTGTCTTCTCCTAGAGTTGGTCTCCTGTGTCTTCCTAAAGTCTGTCCTTGTCTTCCTTGTCTTCTCCTAGAGTGGACTGGATTCAGTCCAATAAATCTTCCAGTCAAAGTTAATGTAGTGTGGAGAGGGTAGCTGGTACCTTGTGTTCTCTCTGCTCATCCAACGCTGCCATAAACTCCCTAACCCTCTCTGGAAGATGTTTCTCCTTGACGCTGTCTCCAGGAAACGTTCAGTGTTTGTTGCCTTTGACTGAACCAGGGACATTTAGATCTTCAGTCTAAGGCTCTGACATTTGGGGATGAGGCTAAATCCTGGAGCTCAGACAAATTAAAAACACATCAGTTCAGTTGTTCGTCTTCTCTCAGGGACGAAACCTTTCCTCCGTCCTCAGATGCTGCCGTCGGCTCGGAGGCGTTTCAGCCCAACGACAACAAACGTCCCTCAGGTTTTTAAGATTTCAGAACGTATCTGAAGAAGAGGAGGAACGGGAGGAGCTCGTCACTGTCCTGCAGGAATTACTCAGGACATCTGAAAGGTCAACGCTGCAGACACAAAAGGACACGATGAGCTCAGAGGTTTGAACGTCCACCTGCTGAGAGCTCAGAGAGACAACATGTCAAAGTGAATAAAGGCAGAATGAAGGATTCATGATTTAGATTTAAATGTCCTGATTTCAGACAAAGAAAGAAACTCAGGGACAGACGTTTCTCTTCTTCTTCTTCAGCTGATGCCTTTATTCTGATATCTAACAGTCACTACCATCACATGGTGGATGAGGAGGTTGTGGTGGTGGTAACCATGGCAACCTTTACTAATCAACATCAGGTGAGAAACATGGAGGAAGAAAAACAAGATGAACCAAGATGGAGTCAATGTGGACGAAGATGATGGAGACAATGTGGAGACATCTGGGTCGTCTTCTAAGACTACACATTCAGGACATGGAGGAGATGGAGGACATACTTCTTCTTCTACGCCTCCTTCTTTTCCTCCTTCTCCTCCTCCTCCTTCTTCTTCAATCCCCCTTTCTCCACCTCTGAGTTGTCCCCCTTCTCCTTCTTGTCCTCCTTTTCATCCTCCATCTTGCTGTCCTCCTCTTTTTTCTATTCCCCTCTTCTTCTCCTCCTCCCCCTCCTCCTGTTCTGCTCCTCTTCATCAGTTGAAGACGTTCTGATGTGAACTCATGTATCCGTCACATCATTTGATCTGGTCTCCATGGTAACGTTCTCATTAGTGTAAAGATAAAACCATTTCATTGAGCGTCTCAGCGTTCGTCACCTGGTCGGTCTGAAGATCCTAATCTCTCAGATCCAGAGTTTACTCTTCCTCCCTCTTCCTCTCTGCTTCAGTCGTCGTCTGATCCTCTGACTCCGTCTGATTCGGAGCGTGATAAACCTGCAGGAGATGATGAGAGAGCTTTTAATCTCTGAGTGGTTCTTCACGTCTCTGATCTCTCACAGACGGATGTTCCTGGTGTTGAGTGGCGGCCGTTATTACGTTTAGGGTTAGGATTAGCAGCTAGCTAGCGTTAGTGGCTAGCTGGGACCAGATAAGCTAGCACCTCATATCCAATCACAGGACAGAGACACTCTAGCGTCGCCTCGTTAACATTTCCTCATCATTAGTTTCATCTCGTCAACAGAATAAACGGCGGCTCAGTTCATCCAGGCTTCCCTCAGCCGTGTTTGCTAAAATAAATTCATGTGTTTGTAATCCTGGGGTCGAGCATCCTGCCTCCATGTAATTACAGTCACTGGCTGCATATTGGAAATGCCACCGCCATGCTTTCTGTCTCATTATCACAGCACACAGAGCTAATTAAAGTCTCCCCCCGCCTCCTCCCTCTTCAGGTAGACATTTTATTTTTCTCTATTTATTATCGTCTACCTGCTGAGCTGGCTCTCAGCGGCCTCAGGCGTGGACTCACGCTCTTATCTCACTCAGGAGAGTCGTGATATTTTATTTTTTCTGCTGTGGTTTGGAAAAACACACGAAGACGCTTCGTCAGAGCCGAAGAGGAGGAGGAGGAGGAGGTGGAGGAGGAGGAGGAGCAGCGTTACTGGCCACTGATAAGACTAATCACTGGAGTCCTACAGGCTGAAGCCCCCCCTCCCCTCCCCACTAGGGTTCAGACATGTCTGAGCTGTTGCCATGGTCACCGGCCAGCGATGATGCAGGGTGGGACGAAGGGTCAAGAAACGACACAAACTTGTGTTTCCATCTCAAAATGATTCTGCAGTGACGTGATGTGTTGACCCCTCATCACACCGGATCCTATCAGACCTCTGCTCCACATCAACACTTCCTGTTCACATCATCTGATCCTGCTGGATTTATCCAGGCTCTGCAGCCACTAGCTTTGGGCAGCCTTTTCCAAAATGGCCGCCTTCATGGACACAGATGAATTCTTTAATATTAAGATTGTCATTTATATTTCTTTGAGGGAGCTACACATGCAAACATCCAGGGGCCTCATGTACAAAGAGTTGTGTAGATTTCCTTCTAAATGGTGACGTAAACTCAGATTTAGAAGCATTTCAAAGCACATTTCCTTTGTTCATCCCAATCCAGCGTACCTGACTCCTCCCTGTCTACAAATTATATTTAAATTGACCCTGCACCTGAGATTCCCCTCTCTGCACCATCAGAAAACATAAGAATGAGTCAGACGGGAAAGAAGAAGAAGTTGACAGAAGGTGAATTGGAGACGCTGCTCACTGGAGTGGAGATGCTCATAAATGTCTCTTTGTCACGCTGCCACAATGTTTACTTGCATTTGTTCATCACGTATGATCTGTACACTGATGAATGAACATGTTTCCTGTTGACATTTACTAATTCATGCCATGGTGCTTTTCTATCAATGTGTGTGCAGTCGATAGCTCTGATTCCATTCAGAAACCGTCTCTGGCTGCAGATTGCTCTTTAATGTTGACCTGTTCAGATGCATTGTGGGAATCTGATCTACCTGGCTGACATGAGGATAACTCCGTCCCACACGGCTTGCATGGCTCTGCTCAGGGTCGACTGGCTCAGTCCCGATCGGTCGGAGTAATAGTTTTCACATTGATGACAGTTTCCCAGCATCACCTCTAAGTGTCAAAGCCAAAGGATCCACATCAGTAGAATCCTACGTACGTCAGACACGTTGTTGGTGAAGGAACGGACAAAGTTCAGGACATTTCACTCTGATACATCTGAACTTTAACGTGAGAGAGTACGTACGGAACGTTTTTGTACGTACGGAACGTTGGTTCATGAGGCCCTGGTTCCTCGCCTTCAAAAATAACCACTGGTTTCTCGTTTAAATCTCTTTCCTTATTCATTTATGCATTAATTTATTATTTTAGAGACTAAAACCAAACATGAGTTACCAGAAAGTCGATGGATCCTCAGAAGACGACAATGAAGGAAAAGTAGAAGGTTTTCACTGTAGGAGAAAGAACAATGAGATAAACGTTTAAAAGTTTATTTTCTTGATTTAAAATCAAATCAACTTTTATTTCTTATTCTTTTCTTTCAGAGTCTAAAACCAAACTTAAAACACCAACAACTACACAGTGTCACGGTTCTGTGACAACAATAGTCTAAATTCTGATAGAGACCAAAGTGAGACCAAGAGAAACAGAAGGAACCGACCCAGGGCTTTATCTACCTGAGGGCAGACACAGGTGAACCTAATGAGGGCGGAGCCACAAGGAGAAACCAATCAACCAATCAAAGCCAGAGAAAACACAGGAAGTAAAACACCATGGAAGAACCAAAATAAAAGCAGTGACTCTTCATCCATCCTTTATCTCAGTCGTCTCTCTTTCCTCCTCTCATTGACACTTTCCCTCTGTTCTTCTTTAACTTTAGTTTTTGTCTCCTCCTCTGTCGTCTGTCATGTTTCTAATGACTCTATTAACCAAGGAGCTCCGTTAATCACCCTCTCATTCATTACTGCCGTGTCATGCATCGTCTGATTGATGACTCAAATAATCACGGAGCGGTCGGAGCTAATCTCTGAAATTAGAGCCGTCATCATCTCGTCTCTGTGCTGGGCCTCCGAGGCTTTCGCTTCGCTGCTCGTGTGTCTCTGTGTTGATTGTTGTGGATGAATATCAATGTGGTTTTCACGACTATTTCCAGACCCCCGCGTCTCATTAATTACTTTATTCTCCAATTATAATCACGTAAAGCTGCGCTTCTCTCACAGACTCACACACTTTATGAGGTTCAACCTCTGCACCACCTGGATGGTCCCCCAACCAATCAGAGACATTTAGATTAATCTGATGACTACTCCATCTGCACATTAAGCCCCGCCCCCGCATCATTTGATTGGTCCAACAGATCTTTGCTGGGGCAGAATCAGTTCCCAGCAGAGACAACATGTGGTGTCGTCCAGGTGACTTCAAGGAGGAAGTTTATCAAACACTCAACTAAATAAAAACCTTAAAAAGCCAAAGTCTCATTTGATTGGTCAGATCTTTGAGAGGAGGATGATTTGTCTCTTTCTGCTTGATTTTAAATCCTAACAGCTTCAGGTCCCAACGAGTCCAGACGTCTGTGTTTCAGCTGTGTTCCTCTCCACTGTTCTTCTTCGTTGGTTTTCTGCAGCTTTGGCGGCGTGTTGTGTTTTATTGGGCGTCTGTGTTTGCTCCCTCCAGGTGACCAAGATGCTGGCTGTGGTGGTGATCCTCTTCGCTCTGCTCTGGATGCCGTACCGGACTCTGGTCCTGATCAACTCCTTCGTGTCCACGCCGTACCTGGACGCCTGGTTCCTCCTCTTCTGTCGGACGTGCATCTACGCCAACAGCGCCATCAACCCCGTCATATACAACGCCATGTCCCAGAAGTTCCGCTCGGCGTTCCGCGGGCTCTACCGATGCCAGCGGCTGGAGGGGAACCAGAGGACGCTGTCCACCATCCAGACCGGCTTCACCACCGTCCGGGACGCCCGCACCGCCCAGGTCAACGCCAACGGAGCCGAGGAGAAGGTCAGGAGGGCCACGGTGGATTCAGCCTCTGATGTGACGGCCAAGCAGAACGGAGGAAATCATCAGGAGGACGTCAGCGACAGGAAGGAGGAGCAACATGAGATCAGCTTTAGCTTCGGAGAGGAGGCGAAGACGTCTGGTGATGAGGAGACGGGTGGAGCGCAGTCAACATTTAAACAAGAGGACATTTAAATGTGTCCAGTCATCGTCTGTAAATACCTCCAAAAAAAAAAAAGAGAAACCTGCGACTTGCAGTTATTTAACGACGTAGAGGCATCATTTATTTATCTGAGCAGACATCTGCATTTAATGTTTATGACTTTAAACCAAAATGAGGACGAATGACGGTTCATCATCAGACTTTATTTATAACAAACTGAAGATCAGCTGAAGCCACAGATGTTTTTATCTAATCACAATCATTTCTCTTAGACTGGCTCTCTCTCCATCCTGATATCTGACGGCCCACGTTAGAGTCCAGACTCTCTGGGTACCGTTGGATCCGTGGTAACGCCACAGCTGCAGGTCTGACCTGTGCATTCATTCTGACTGAGCTCATGTTTTCTAATCTGTGCTTGTCGTCAGAAAAGGTTAAACGTGACTGATGCTACTCGCACAGAGAATCAGATGTTCAGATTTGAATCCTTCATTTCTGTGTTCAGCATATTTTATTTGATATATTTAATATTTAAGATGTAAAAAATATTTTTATTGTATTGATGTTGTTGAGGTTTTTTTCGGGGGGGCCTGTATGGAAGCAAATAACAGCGATGAGGATTTAAATCTGATAAGAAACTGAGGATTTAACACTAAATGATACAGGAAAGGAAAGTTACTCTGATTCTGCAGCACAGATCTGCCAATCAGGAATACGGGCCCTGATCCTGCTCCTGCAAAGATCTGCTGGGCCAATCAGATTGTTTGGGGGCGGGGTTTAACGTGTTAAAGTCACTAGCTCGTTGACTCGTTCCAGTTTCTTGCGTCTTTAAGTTTCTACGGTGATTATTTGCTTCCATAAACGCGTCCCATCAGTCAGCTGACCCTTTAACTGATGACAGCACCTTTATGTCGTCACGCGTCCCGGCAGATTCTTGGCTCCACTGTGCTAACTGCTTAGCGTAGCATTAGCATGTACATAGCTCCTGTTGTTCCGTTTCAAAGTGTCCGTGCTGTAAAGGATCCTGTACAGACCTGTGAGCGATGCAGGATGGTCCAGGATGAACCGACCCTCCTCACCTGTGCTGCGTCACTGCAGAGTAAACACCAGCTCTTCCTGTTTATTCACAGGATGAAAAGGTGACTCATGAAGGTTCTTCCTGCAGACGGACGTTATCGTCCAGATCAGCTGACCTGAGCTGAGACACTGGGTGGATTCCTGCAGACATGCATGCACAGTCCATCTGGATTCATCTCTGCTAAGAAAAGAACTTTATTTCCCATGATGCATTGCCTCAAACTGCTGTAGAGTTTGTACTTTTTTAGTTGTTTGCTATGACTGGACGGAGGATATGTGACCGTCCTGTTCTCTCTGTGACCTGTGACGTGTTCTGCTGTGGTGACTTTTAAAGTGTTGATGTTGGTCTGGATGCGTGTGAGCGTGAACGCAGCTTGTTACCGATGTGGAGGCAGAGAGCATCGATGGGATGGTCGATGAAGCCTCCAGCCAGTAGAGGACGGACGGAAGGAAGACACGGGACGTAGGTGGATGAGCTGGGACAAGCTGTGGTGAGAGAGTGTGGTGATTGTTCTCTAGCCCTGGACAGCTGCCTGGTTCCTGCTGAAACGTGTCGTGTGTCGTGGCTTTAACTCTGCATCAATAAAAACGTTTGATGGAGCTTCTCTCTGCTCATGTCGCTTACTGATCAACACACCTGTTACCATGGAAACCAGATCAAACGGTGAAGAGATCAGGTACATGAGTCCACCTCAGAACATCAGAGGAGCTTCTACTGGAAACAGAAGGAGGAGGAGGAGGAGGAGGGTGGAGATGAAGGAGCAGTAGATTGAGGAGGAGGAAAGAGAAGGAGAAGAAGAAGGGAGGAGGAGATAGAATAAGATGGAAGACGAAAGGTGGAGGAAGGAATAGCAGGAAATGGAGGAGAAGGAGAAAAGGAGGAAATAGGTAAATGGAGGAGGAGGAGGTATGGGAATGTAGCAGTGGGAGATAAGAGGAGAAGAAAGACGAGGAGGACGAGGAAGGAGAAGATGGACATTGTAGATGAAGGAGACTGGAGGAGGAGATGAAAAATATAAAGAAGGAGGAGTGGAAGCAGAAGAACTAGCACGTCCTCCTTCTGCGTGTCCTCCTCCATCTCCATGTCCTCTATCTTCTCCTCCATGTCCTCCTCCATGTCCTCCTCCAGTCCTGAATGTCTCAGAGTCTTAGAAGACGACCCAGATGTCTCCGTGGTCAAACCTCAGATTATTTTCTATTTATCTGCTTCACTTCATTGACACTATTTTCTTTTTCTTTGTCCAGTTGATCTCTAGATTATTTGTGTCTTCATCTCAGTCCTGGACCAAACATCGCCTCCACCTCTTCCTCCTCCTCTTCCTCTTCCTCCTCCTCTTCCTCCTCCTCTTCCTCCTCCTCCTCCTCCTCTTCCTCCTCCTCTTCCTCCTCCTCTTCCTCTTCCTCCTCCTCCTCCTCCTCCTCCTCCATCCTCTCATCACAGTCCTTCACCTCATCTCTTCATAGGACATAAATACCGTGCGTCCAGCAGCTCTACAGCTCGTCAGAGACTTTTTGTTTTTTATTCTAGTGGCTGGATTTACAATTTAAATGATGATCAACGAGGATGGATTAGCATGAGAATATGCAGCCAGGTGAAGAGGGTCCTGGAGCCGCGGTGCCATGGTTCCTCTTCAAGCTCTGAGCTCAGGCCGACGGATTCAACGCTGCACGAGCTGCAGCTGGAGAGTCATTTCATCAGGGACACAGCTCATCAGTAATTAGTCGTTATTGGTCTTTTGTGTGAAAACATCCTGAGTTCTCGTTTGCAGACGTCTGGGAGGTCAAGATGAGTGAGAGCGACGCTGCCCGGTCTGGAAGGAAGCTCTGCATTAACCTCCAATCATGCAGCATTTATTAAAATGACTTCAGGTCTGGAGGCAGAGGAACAGACGAGAAGATTCAATAAAGTAGATTTATTCTGTCTCTGTTTATTTAATACACACTGTCCTCTTCATCACGGCTTCCTTCCCACGCTGTCAGCACCTCTTCACTCTCTGATTCTACTCTCAGACGACCAGAACAAGAACTTTATACTTTATAAGGAAGGAAGGAAGGAAGGAAGGAAGGAAGGAAGGAAGGAAGGAAGGAAGGAAGGAAGGAAGGAAGGACTTCAGTCATTATTAATGACTTTAAGGCTGTTCATTTAAGTTTGTTTAGTGTTGCAGTAACAGCTGCTGTCCTGATCATCATCATCCTCATCCTCAGTCTGCTTCAGCTGCTTCAGCTGCTTCAGCTGCTTCAGCTCTGAGAAGAAGTGAGGACTGCAAACGTCTTTCCTGGTTTCATTTTGTTTGATAAACATCTTTCTCTTTCTTTTACTTGGTCACCCTGGAGGGAGGGGTGAGGTGGGGGTGAGGCTGGGGGGCACACGGCATCCCCTCAGGAGTCTCAGTCTCCTGGAACGAGATAGGCCATTGAAAGCAGCATTTCATCACCACAGAGAAAAACAAAGATATAAATAAAAAGCTACGAGGCCGACGGCCCGGACGCTGATAAGGACCAGATGACTTTAGAGAGAGTGTGTGTGTGTGTGTGTGTGTGTGTGTGTGTGTGTGTGTGTGTGTGTGTGTGTGTGTGTGTGTGTGTGTGTGCGTGTGTGTGGTTGTTAGCCTCACTATAAGGATCTCATCTGTCGCTATCTGCCCACCTTATTGTCACGGCCAGAAATCACATCTCTGCCGCCTGCAATCAACATCGTGACTGAGAGAGAGAGAGAGAGAGAGAGAGAGAGAGAGAGAGAGAGAGAGAGAGAGAGAGAGAGAGAGAGAGAGATGCGGAGTGGGGAGAGAGAGAGAGAGAGAGAGAGAGAGAGAGAGGGAGAGAGAGAGAGAGAAGGTATTTGTATTCAGTTCATCTTCCTCATGGAAACTGAAATCACTTCCTGTACGGGTTTAGTTAATATCATCATCATCTATAATTATTGTTTTTATAAAAACCTCATTCAGACCTCACATCAACACCTGTGTTAAGATCTAATTTATTTATGGAGGGAAGGAAGGTAGGACTGGTTTAGTTCACCTGTTTAACCTGGACTCTAGAGACCAGATCAGTGTTCACACCTGGACCTGTTTAACCTGGACTCTAGAGACCAGATCAGTGTTCACACCTGGACCTGTTTAACCTGGACTCTAAGAGACCAGATCAGTGTTCACCAAAACCTGGACTCTAGAGACCAGATCAGCATTCACACCTAGACCTGTTTAACCTGGACTCTAGAGGCCAGATCAGTGTTCACACCTGGACTCTAGAGACCAGATCAGCGTTCACACCTGGACCTGTTTAACCTGGACTCTAGAGACCAGATCAGCGTTCACACCTGGACCTGTTTAAACCTGGACTCTAGAGACCAGATCAGCGTTCACACCTGGACCTGTTTAACCTGGACTCTAGAGACCAGATCAGCGTTCACACCTGGACCTGTTTAACCTGGACTCTAGAGACCAGATCAGCGTTCACACCTGGACCTGTTTAACCTGGACTCTAGAGACCAGATCAGTGTTCACACCTGGACCTGTTTAACCTGGACTCTAGAGACCAGATCAGTGTTCACACCTGGACTCTAGAGACCAGATCAGCATTCACACCTGGACCTGTTTAACCTGGACTCTAGAGGCCAGATCAGTGTTCACACCTGGACTCTAGAGACCAGATCAGCGTTCACACCTGGACCTGTTTAACCTGGACTCTAGAGACCAGATCAGCGTTCACACCTGGACCTGTTTAACCTGGACTCTAGAGACCAGATCAGCGTTCACACCTGGACCTGTTTAACCTGGACTCTAGAGGCCAGATCAGAGTTCACACCTGGTCCTGTTTAACCTGGACTCTAGAGACCTTCCTGTCTTCCTGTGTTGTCATTTATTCTTTATTGTCTTGATGAATGATTTCTTGGTAACTTCATAGATGTGTCATGTGATCACAGTTATTTTAAACATATTCTTTCCTTTAATAATGTGACTATGGTGCAGTAATGTGCCAGAGTTAATACCTCCATGAGAACGACACTTCTAAAGTTACTCCAGTTATAAAGCTCAGTGTATTAAATCAGCAGATAGACGCCATGATCCCTGAGATAACGTTTCCTCTAATACGCTGAATCAGACACAAACAAATGTCAAGGACACGTGATGTGATGTGGAACCGGAGCTAAGCTCTGCGTTAAAGATAAGACATGTGGTGTGAAGAGCGATGATTAACAGCCGGGTACAGGTGGAGGCGTAAGTCATGCATCATTTATGTGCATCATGTATGGATCATGATGATGAATATTACATGTTGCTGTGTGTATATGTGTCAGTGCTCAGGGTGAAGTTAAACCTTTAACAGCTGCACAGAGGCTGCTCATGTTACACAGATAACCTCCTCATACGTGTCATTTATTCAGCTGATAGTCGCCTCATATCTAAGAGCAGCGTCTGTGTTTGTGCTGGATGTTTGAGAGGCTGAGTGGTCTGCTGGTCACATGACGCGGTGTTTAGATAAGGTCACGATGAAACGACAAATATTACATAAACCTGCTGAATCACACACAATTATTATGTATCTGGACTTTGTTGAGTTTGACTTCATTTTTAGTTTGATGTTTGTATCAGCGAGAGTGAGCTGAGTGAACTGCAGCTTTAATAAAACACAAAACACGAGAAAGTAAGAAAACGTCTTCATCTGATTGACATTAAAGCTGCAAACCCACAACAAAACCATCACAGGTAAATACAGCAACACTGCAAGAAGCACAGAGCTCCATTTTATTTAATTCCTAAAAGAGTGCACATTATAAAATCCATAAAAATACTGACATTACAAAGCTCTCATGGAGTAAAACAGGCAAGTCACCATGTGGTGGATAGTTAATGGAGAATCATGTGGATACTCAAAAGAAAAGGAAATAAAAACTAGATCAGTTAAACAGGTCCAGGTGTGAACACTGATCTGGTCTCTAGAGTCCAGGTCAAACAGGTCCAGGTGTGAACTCTGATCTGGTCTCTAGAGTCCAGGTCAAACAGGTCCAGGTGTGAACACTGATCTGGTCTCTAGAGTCCAGGTTAAACAGGTCCAGGTGTGAACACTGATCTGGTCTCTAGAGTCCAGGTTAAACAGGTTCAGGTGTGAACGCTGATCTGGTCTCTAGAGTCCAGGTTAAACAGGTCCAGGTGTGAACACTGATCTGGTCTCTAGAGTCCAGGTTAAACAGGTCCAGGTGTGAACACTGATCTGGTCTCTAGAGTCCAGGTTAAACAGGTCCAGGTGTGAACTCTGATCTGGTCTCTAGAGTCCAGGTTAAACAGGTCCAGGTGTGAACTGTGATCTGGTCTCTAGAGTCCAGGTTAAACAGGTCCAGGTGTGAACACTGATCTGGTCTCTAGAGTCCAGGTTAAACAGGTCCAGGTGTGAACACTGGTCTAGTTAGCTCCACCTTTCTGTTTAAAATACACTTAAACATTTGTTATTATAGGTTTAATCTAAACTCTTAGAGACTTTAGCAACAACAAAACAGACTCTGTTGTACGTCATCCACTGACTGATGCTCAGTTACAGAACATTCAGACGTATTTAATCTATTCTGACCCTTTTCTTCACTTTCCCTGAAACGTTTCTGTGTTGGCTGGTTGTTGTGAGCATTTCTAACATGTATTTTCAGACTGATGGAGCCGTTTTCTGCATTTTCTTGTGTTTTTTCTGTTTCCATACCGACACTGATGGATCCCCGTGTGGAGGCCAGCCTGGCTCACCAGGACGCTCAGCGGTGCATCATCCCAAACAAAACCGGCGGCCCCACAGAGCGACACTTCCCCGTGCCTTTCTCCATCAGGGATCCATTCTCACTGTGGCGCCCACCTGTCACTCAGCCCCGCTGTGAAGGTCTTTGAGTCACAGGCGGCAGAAGGAAGGAAGGTTTTCACTCTGTCACAAAGCTCAGATTAAACACAGGAGGTAGATCTGATAGATGATGAAAGGAGACGTAGTGATGTAGACCAGATGAGTTCAGCAGAAATAATTAATAGAACCAGAATAGTCTCAGTGTCTTAAAAGATAAAACAGGACAGATTCTGGAAATGTTCCTGGAGCAGTTTAGTTATGAAGGACTCAGGACTAAAGTCAAAGCAGACGGTGTTTAGATTTCATCCTTTGGCTGAAAGTGAGCAGAGCTGTGAGGTCAGGAGCAAATAAAACGGCCAGCATGGTAATGAGCTGATCCTCTGACGCTGATGAACAGCTGCTGGACCGCCAGGAAGGAAAAACGGGCCAGAGACATCGCTAAGGAGGTCTACCAAGTTTTCTGTGAACTGAGCGAAAAGCAAAAGCACAACATTTGTCAAATACGTGGAGGAGAGAAATGCCTTTTAGCTTTTCCTTTATTTGAGCCTCTGGTTTGGTGGAGACCAGAGTCCAGTCACATCTGATCAGGTCAGGTTGATCCTCCAGGAAAAACTGCAGAAACAAACAAGTAACTGAGCTACAAATAGAACCATAAAATAATATATACACACTGATCAGACATAACATTATGACCACCTTCCTAATACCGTGTATCTGTGACACTTTGGGTCCTATGGGTTGAGGACAACATCTACACATTCCACCTCCTTCATGGTTTCCCTTTTATACATTTTCATCTCATCCCCTTGATCATTTTCATCCAGTTTCATCCCTTTCCTTCCAACTCCTATTCATCCCACGCCCTTGACCCTTTTCATCCCTTCATCCACTTATCTCAAGAACTGTCAAACATTCATTTATTTTCTGCCAATTTAGAATCACCAACAGCTTCCTAATATAGTACAGGTCTCATCAGAGGATGGACATGGTCCTTCTGAGGGTGTCCTGTTGTTAGTGGGGGGCCTTTGAGGGGAGGGTCCTCTGTGGATCATCCCACAGATACTTGATCAGTTTGGGATCTAGTGAATGTGGAGGCCAGGTCAACACCTTGTGCTGTTTTTCTTCCTAAAGTGTTTTTGTGGCTGCATCCTGCTGGGGATGGCTGCTGCCATCAAGGAGTGTCATTGCTATGGGGTGGGGGTGCCTGGTCTGGTCTAGGTGGGTGCTACATGTCTAAGTAACATCCACACCAATGAATGAAGCCAGGTCCAGAAGTTTCCCAGCAGAACACTGAACTGGAGCAAGATGGTTTAGATGTTCTTCACGTGTCCTGTCGGTGGTCATAATGTTGTGGCTGAGTATTTCTCAGTTTAAATGAGCTGCAGATACAGTGAAATTTGCTTGGTTTGGTTCATTCACTTCTAAAAGTGTTAAATGTCACAGCTCAGAGAAGGAAATCAACGCGGATGGTTTCATGTTTGTTGCGTCTCCAACCAGCCTCCCTACATGTTGATCCTTTCTTTCTATTTCTGGTTCTCAGGTAAAGCTCAAAACGCTCGACTGACGCTGAATGTTTCCTCACACAGGCGTTCATCACAGCGTCTAACCTCAATGATTTCCACCCACGCGCTGCGCTGATTTGAAACATACTGAAAACCCTCAGCAGGCCGTGGCTGGGGGCTGCTGAGGTGGTGCAACAGATCACAGCGGGGGCAACTCTCACACCGACTCACAAACACCTTTTTCCTTCTCCACAGAGATGCAGCATTGAAGGAAGAGGCAAATCATTTCTCTTCTTCCTCCCTCTCTTTCATCCCTCCTCTCTGTTCCCTTTAGATGGAGGTGATAGTCCAGGCTTGGTCTCAGAAAACTCTGCAGACAAAACGACTGACCAGGCGACCACTGCTGAGCAGATGAGTGTCGCTCTATCTGAACATCATGGGGAGCAGGAGGAGCAGGAGGAGCAGGGGGAGGTGAGGGAGCAGGGGGAGCAGGAGGAGCAGGGGGAGCAGGAGGAGCAGGGGGAGCAGAAGGAGGTGAGGAGCAGGGGGAGGTGAGGAGCAGGGGGAGCAGGAGGAGCAGGGGGAGCAGGAGGAGGTGAGGAGCGTTCTCCCTGTGCTATCGCTGTCTTGCAGGCAGGGTTTAGAGGAGGCAGCCTGGAGGAGCACAGAGAAACGTTGACGGTGTTTAATATGTTGCTCAGCAGTCAGGTCGCCTCCCGCTGTTCACTCAGATGTGAAATACACAAAAGAACATTTTTCAACAATGCAACAAAACGAAGCACAACTCCGTCTGTGACCGAGTGGTTTTAATGAAAGCCAGTCATTTAGGACGGATGAGTGTTACCAGGCAACGACGAGGAGGAACCACAACATGACGGGGGGGAATGAAGCTGCCACCGTCCATCAGCGTCACAAGTCACAAGTTATTAAGAAGAAAAATCATCTGAGGACGAAGAGACAGTTTGACCAGCGGACGAGTCAAGAGGTTTTTATTTTGTAGAAGAGACTGAGATAAGCTCCATGGAAACGCTTTGACATTTATTAACTGCAATCAAAAAACATAATAAGACACCAACCAACCAACCAACCAACCAACCAACCAACCAACCAACCAAACAACCAATCAACCAAACAATCAACCAAACAATCAACCAACCAACCAATCAACCAAACAATCAACCAAACAATCAACCAAACAATCAACCAACCAACCAACCAAACAACCAAACAACCAGCACCAGCACAAGCACCAACCAAACAAACAACCAGCACCAGCACCAGCACCAGCACCAACCAACCAATCAACCAACCAACCAACCAAACAACCAAACAAACAATTAACCAACCAACCAACCAACTAATCAAACAACCAACCAACCAAACAACCAATTAACCGACCAACCAGCACCAACAACTGACAGAGGCAACTAGTTGCCTTTAAAGACCTCTGCTCCAGGTGATTAACAGTGAGGAAGGGCAACATCCTATAAACGTGTTAAATATTAACATTAACCCATCACCAAATAATCCAAAAACGACATATATAAATACACATAGGCATCTATAGATCAACAGTACTCATAAGTCATTGTGGTCAGTCACTGTCTACTTCCTCATTATCATCAAGTGTAACAAAATACTAAAAAGGACGTGGGCCAACTAAACCACTAAGGTATGAATCACATGACAGAGATGATTCTGTTATTTCAGGTCGTTAATATGATGCTGATGTACGTTCAGTTCAGAACGTGGTCAGAGACCGATGATGATTAAACAAACAGACCAGAACACATGCTGATAAAACTCCTCTGAGTCCGGCTCAGACGCTTCTTCCCTCTTCACCTTTGGCCTCATTCCTCCTCCTCTTCAGGCCCTCTCATCTCTCCATCCGTCTCCCCTGGGTGCTGTCTATTAATTAACTTCCTCGCATCATTTAAGGTTTATCAGCGGATCCACAGATAAATCTGGAGTAGGACGGTTTAAAGAAGTGTGAGATGAAACACTCCAGTACGTGAAGATAATTAAAGACGGAAGACAGAGATGGACTCAGTGAACCCTGGGACTGTCGTCAATCAAGCTGCTGATTGGTGCTCGTCTTCCTGACATCACAACTAGAAAATGTTTCAGCCTGAAAGAGGACGCATCAGTGGAGACGCTGGGACATGAAGGACTCCACCTTCTGTCTTCAGACATGACCAATCAATCATAGCAGCCTCAACAGGTAGATCATGTTTTTAACCATGTTAACCTTAAACTAAGATATTATCATTTAAGTTCAACTTAACCAGACCACACCTCATTCCAATCTGTTTCCTGTGCTGACCTATTAAAGTGTGTCCTAACCCTCTTTCTCTGTTCATCCCCTGTTCCTCTCTTTCCTTGTCTTCCTCTTCCACTTTCCTCAGTCCCTGGGTTCCTCTTCCATCATTTCGGTTCCTTCATGTCTTCCCTTTCACTCCCATCCCCTCTATGTCCATTCATTCCATCTCTTTGACCCTTTCACCCCTTTTCATCCCATCCCCTCATCACCTTTCATCCATTTTCATCCCATCCCTTGATCATTTTCACTGTTGATCCCATACCCTCGACCCTTTTATCACTTTCATGCCTTTCATCCCATCTCCTTGACCCTTTTCACCCCTTTTCGTCCCATTCCCTTCTACACTTTCATCCATTTTCATCCCATCCCCTCCGGCATCTTTTCCTTCCATCCCCTTGTCCCTTTTCATCCACTTTTATCCCAATCCTTTGACCTTTTCACACCTTTTCATCCCATTCCCTTCTACGCTTTCATCCATTGTTATTCCACCCCTCTCGCCTGTTTTTACCATTTTCATCCCATACCCTTTGACCGTTCTCATCCCTCCATCCATTTATCTCATGGCCTGACTACTAACAACATATTTACATGAATGAAGGCATGGTCTTTGTTAGTGAATTAAAAGTTTTACCTTTCCACATGATTTATCCAATGTTTTACAACTTTTTTTTTACAATAAGACTTTTTTTTAACACAGTTTGATGTGTTCAGGTGAAGAAGTGATTCAGACTAAACTAGAGCAGCAGTGTGGGAAACTGAAAGCCAGTCAGACAAAGCATGTGTGGGTAGAGATGCCTGAGCAGCAGGTAGAGGCTGGAAAAGGAAGAGAGACAAAGACAGAGTGACAGTGATCTAAATGTCATGCTTAGTTTGGCATTTAGCGTCTCCACAGGGCCTCGGTGACACAGCTACTTAATCTGTCATGACTCTGGTTTAAGCGCAGTAGCAGGCAGTAGAAGCTCAAGGTGTGTTTGTTCACGTTCCTTGATATTCTTTCACTGTCTCTTCTCCTCCTGGCAGAGATTTACAGCTGGAAGCTTTGAGTCTACATCTGATTTAAGTGGATTACACTCACGTCTGACATTAGAACCTCTCTGATAAAAAACAAAACACATCTCCATTTCAATTAAGAGAGATTTTGTTCAGAGCGAAAGATAAAGATTTTATTTAATAACGTGAACAATAGATTAGATTAGAATCAAATTAGACTTCCTAGTTTTAAAGGAGGAGGAGGGTCATGGGTTCAATTAGACGTCTCACCTGTCGTCTGCCTCTATTTTATGTCTTAACAGAGAAAAAGAGGATGAGGACGGGACTCTGGGTGGAGGAGGTGGAGGAGGAACATGTTTAAATGTGGACGTGATTGGATGATTGAGATGGTGGCAGGAACTGATTACAGCTGAGCTCTGTTTCCTGTTCACTGATTGTTTTTGGCCTTTGGTGATTTCCTGACGCTGTAGCTCCGACCTTAAACGTGGAGGATCTGAAGGTAATCAGTCTATTCATGTTTTATCATCGTGCAGCTTTAAAGACACAAAGCGTCACCGTGTCTGCAGCCGTGTGTGAAGCAGTCGTGATGAGGTGGTGGAGCTCTGACAGATAAGGGCTGGGTTACTCTGTCTGAGCTGAGGGTGAAGGAGTGTCGACAAAAAACATCTGAAACCAGGTTGACTTTGACCTGGATCACTGACATGCTGTGGTGGTGACCAGTAAAGTGGTGCAGGCGTGATACTGGACCATGATGGTGAAGAGGGAGCAGAGACCTCATCATAACCTAACCCTCGTGCTACCTTTGGGGTCTCTGGGACCCCGAGTGAATGGACAGACAGATAGAGAGCATGCAAGAGGGTAGCACGAGGGTTAAAAGGTGCAATCAAACTAAAGGTGGCGTGAGCCAGTAATCTTAGTCTAGGTTTCCTACATGAGGTGGTGCAGAGGCCTCAGTCTCTCCTAGAGTCAACACCTTCCACCACAAACTAACACAAACTGAAGTCAAAGGTCCACATGTCTCAGCAACAGAGAAGGTAGATAACTAAAATCAAAGCAACAGCGACTGGATCCCTTTTAAAGTGGGTCCTGGGCTGTAATTGGATGATCTGGGGCTGAACCAACCCTAACCAATCAGCAGCCACCGTCAGACTTCTCAGGTGGAATCAGTTGTGGAATCAACTGATAACAGGAAAGAGAGAGAATAGGGCAGAGAACACAAAACCAGAGTCTGCTGCCGTCTCCTCTTGGCCGTAGGAGCTGCACCAGCTCAGATATTTAAAAGTCGACTCACATGTGATCGACTAGTCTCTGATGACATCACAGTGGAAAGTAATAAATCTCTATTGTTGACCTGAATCATCTGCTGAGAACAGCTCATGTGCTAAATACTGTTAGCTGCAGGTATGTATAGTCTCTATAAAAACATGCAGCACATCAGCACCAGCAGCAGCATTTAATAGTACTCCACATGTTGTTAGATGGGATAGAGTAGCAGCTAATAGTTGATGTGCAGAACCACAGGACGTTTGGTCACGTTGTTAACTGGCTGCTGTGCAGAGGATTTAGACCGTTCCTCTGCTAGCGTTAGCATTAGCATGTCTTTTTTTCAGTAGTACTTTAGTTGTATTTCAGGACTGACATCTTTAGTGAAGTATTTCCACATATTTGATGAAGCGATGACCCACTGGGCTCCTCATCTGTCCTCTAGGAGGCGTCCATCTTATTGTAGTCACATGATAGCATGGTGCTACATGTTGGCTAGCCTGTAGGAGGAGCCTGTAGGAGCCTGTAGGAGGAGCCTGTAGGAGCCTGTAGGAGCCTGTAGGAGGAGCCTGTAGGAGGAGCCTGTAGGAGCCTGTAGGAGGAGCCTGTAGGAGGAGCCTGTAGGAGGAGCCTGTAGGAGTCCTAGCAGGCTTCAGGTAATCAGCACCGTGATGATTTTCAGTTTTCAGTCATGAATGAACACTTTCCATTGATGCTTCGTTATTGATCATTTCCTCTCACGACGTATCGACCGTTTCATTTTTAAAGCTCCGGACACTTTCATGATTCGTCTCTTCTTCTTCTTCTACTCATTGATTTCATGCAGGACTCTCTGCTGCGCTGCTTATGCTCTTGTTTCTGGAGCATCAGCCTCTGATTAAAGTCTTTGCTGCCATGGAGGAAAGGTGACGCCTGTAACCATGGAGACCGGCTCCGAGGGACAAACACTAACAAATCAACCTCCTGAAAGTGATTTTTTAAATTTTTTTTATTCTACCTGCCGTGACCGTCTCCTAATCCTCAGGAAATTTATGTCTGAGAAATTAGAGGCGAGTGGAGACGGTTCATGGCTCAGCCCCTCCACCCCTCGCTCCACCCATCCTCCCCTCAGGGTTATCTGCTGAATCAGAGAGCTGACGACTGATACTAGAGTGTTCAGGAAAAGCTCAGGTGTATCAGTGACTCCTCAGATCAGCCATGACGTGTTCATGTCGTCTGAAAAGGTTCAGTGTTATCATTTCATCTTTTGATTTTGGGGAGGAGCCCACTCTAACGCTCATTAAAGAACATGATGAGATGAAGAAAAGTCAGTTTAATAAACACTAACAGGAGCTGCAGAGACATGACAGGACGAGCGAACTAAAAGAAGATAAAAACAGACTGAACCTGGGACGTCAGTGAGCGTCAGGGCCAAATGCTGGATGTGTCAAACATGATGCAGAACAAAGATGACGTTTTTTCATTTCATTTAGTTTGAGGGTCGTTTGAGAAGTTTAAGAATAAAACTGATGAGTCGTGGTGTTAATGTTTGTCTCTAAGAGATGACGTCCAGAAACTGACCTGGAGGATTTATCACAGAGAAATAAATCATGAGGACAGCTGGATGTTTGCTGACAAGGACTCGTAGCGTGGATGAAAACGCTCTGTCTGCTGGGGTGGGAGGTGTGTGTGTGTGTGGGGGGGTGATGCTGATGACATCTCTTGACGTTTAAATTGCGCCTAGTTCATGGCTGTTCCTCCTGTCAGACGTGATAACGACAAATAACAAAAGAGCCGGAGGAACAAACGCTGCCTGACGTCTGCGTCGTCCTGTTTACTCTCAGATTAAAGCTCTAAACACACAGATTATTATTCTGTAAATGTTCCACAGGAAACCAGAGGCAGATAACCAGATTAGCAGTGGACCGTGTGTCATCAGCTGATATCAAACAGGACGCTGTGAGCTCATGGGTTTATCTGGAGTCTCTCTGCTGAGAACTGATTCTGCTCCTGCAAAGATCAGCTGGACCAATCAGATCGCTCAGGGGCGGGGCTTAATGTGCTGATGGACAGAAGAGTAACAGTGGTAGTTTCAAAGTAAATGTCTCAGATTAAAAAAACCCTGAGTGTTAATCTGGAGTCCTGAGTATAAACATGTGGAGACGGAGAGAGAAAGAAAGGCGTTACCATGACAACAAACCAGGCTGGGATGTTAATGTGCTGCACAGTTATCCACCGTCCACACCGAGACTCGTCCAGGTGAGTATGAGGATGAGAACAAGGAGAAAACAAAAGGAGGATGAAGACGATACAAAGAGGAGAAGAAGAGGAAGTATGTCCACCTCCATGTCCTCAATGACCAAGATGTCTCCACGTCTCCAACGTCTCCACATCGATTCCATCTTGGTCCATCAAGGAGATGAAGATGAAGGAGGAGGAGATGAAGAGACCACCCAGACCACCTCCACATGTGGACTGACACCAGATCAGTGTTCACACCTGGACCTGTTTAACCTGGACTCTAGAGACCAGATCAGTGTTCACACCTGGACCTGTTGAACCTGGACTCTAGAGACCAGATCAGTGTTCACACCTGGACCTGTTTAACCTGGACTCTAGAGACCAGATCAGACCAGGGTGGATGTTAATCAGATTCAGTGTGAATCACGTGACCACGTTTAGAGAAGTGGAACCATAGCAGACATTAATTAGACTCTAGTTGAATCGAGTCCTAATCTCTCTGAGGCTGTAGGTGTCTTACTGTTCTTCTGCTCACGCTGAGTTCTTATTTCTTCTTTTAATGGGAACGTCTCAGTAAATCCTGCTGCGCTCAAACAGTTCCTTTTAATTTAAACAGCTTCTCTGCAGGGATTTAATAAAAACTGTCTGATGATTAAAATGTGGTTTCCTTCATTTCTTCTTTGCTCTCAGTGGCTGGACAGTTATTCTGGCTCTGGAGCCACAGAACTACGATCAGTCCAGTAAAGAGACATCAAGATGTGTCCCCCAGTGTCTCCAGCAGTTTGACCTTTACTCATCAGGACTGTTGGTGCAGTGAAAGATGAGAGAATAACGTTCTTGGAGGGTTTAACATCAGGAAACAGGAAGCAGTGAAGTGAGGTTTAATGTTTAAATATTGTTTATGGAGCACATGTTAGAGTTAATGAGGACTCACCCTGCATGACTCTCCAGACCTGCACCCTTCATCAGGACATGTGGATCGTACGAATCATTCTGTGTCTACATGTAGCAGCAGTAAAATGTTTTGCTCCACCTCTGCAGATTTACTTCATCTAACAAACACCTTGTTACGTTCAAATAAAGATTCTTATTATTTTCATAGATACGTGTTGTCATGACATTTTCTTACCTCAGTTGTGATCCTGTTTGCTTTTCTTTGTGTTTTACTTCCTGTGTTTCTCCCTCTTTGATTGGTTGGTTTGTCCGTCTGTGCTCCGCCCTCATTAGTCTCACCTGTGTCTCTGTCAGGTCGTCTGAGGACGTTATCGTCTCTGCCCTGCAGCTGGTTTTATTAAAGCTCATCACATGAGTCCAGCTCTGAGGTCATCACGTGGTTTTAAGTTAATCTGCCTCTAGAGTCTCTGACTGAAGAGAAGAAAAGAGTCAGCTCTGACCTCTGCACACACATATAGATCATATAGATCATATAGATCATATAGATATAGATGATATAGATATAGATCATATAGATATAGATCATATAGATCATATAGATCATATAGATATAGATCATATAGATATAGATCATAGATCATATAGATATAGATATAATATAGATATAGATCATATAGATATAGATGATATAGATATAGATATAGATATAGATCATATAGATATAGATACAGATGATATAGATATACATATAGTAGAAGACATGTCCAGCCCTGACAGGGACCCGTCCAGTGAATAATAAAGGAGAGGACCAGTTTGTTGCATTATTGATTCGATGCTGACTAAGACGTCCATCTCCTTTATTTGCCTGCTTTCTGATAAATGACACCTCCCTCCTCCTTTGTGTCCACCTGTCTTCCCACCTCTGCTGTCCTCCGGCTGCAGGTCTCCGTCCTCCACACAATGACGCCCATCTTTCATTTATGGAGTCATATTCTCTGCATTATCTGCAGCGTTCACCGTCTCTCTTTCTCACGGTGTCTCTTAGAAACCGCCCGTCTGCAGGTCAGTGTCAAAGCCGCCGCCGCCGCCGCTGACGCTGACGCCGACGCTGACGCCGACGCTGACGCCGACGCTGACGCCGACGCTGACGCCCGCTTCACTTCTCATTGTTTTACTCGACGCTGAACTCCTCTTATATGTTAAATTTATCTCCACGTTTAATTGTAGTTCAGCTGCTGCTAACCTCTGCAGCGAGCTCGCAGCCAACCGATGATTAATGCTGCAGCGCTAACGTGTTTCCATGGATATCGTGGCCATGGCCTCCTACCAGCCTCCACGTTCTCTGCACCTCTTGTCACCGAAGATGCAAATTATAACTGCAGCGTGTCAGGTGATACTTTAACAAACTTAGAAGAGGAAGGAAGGAAGGACGGAGTTTATTCTAGTTTAGATTTATTTCTAGTTTAGGTTGGTTCTCAGCTCCAAGGACAGAATCTGTTAAAAGGCTCCTGTTACTAATGAGAAGGAAAGAAAGACGGAAGGATGGAAGGAGAAAAAGAACGAAGGGTGGAAGGAGGGAAGAAGAGAGGAAGGAACGAACAACGAAGTAGAAAAGGAGTAAGAAAAGAAAGAGGGAAGGACGAGACCTAGAGACCAGATCAGTGTTCACACCTGGACCTGTTTAACCTGGACTGACTCTAGAGACCAGATCAGTGTTCACACCTGGACCTGTTTAACCTGGACTCTAGAGACCAGATCAGAGTTCACACCTGGACCTGTTTAACCTGGACTCTAGAGACCAGATCAGTCTAATAAGCAGGTGTGAACAGAGATGAATTCATTCTTCCTTTTCTTTCTGATTCAACATTAATCTGTTGATACGTTCATTTAAATTAAAGGTGTAACACGTTGAAATGTGTGTATTCTTGTTTCTGGCTCGTTAGTCGCTCTGGTTGGAGGTTGACACCGGCATCATTAGCTGAGGCAGAACAGCAACAGGTGCTAATTGCATTTATAAAGAGTGGTCTGCTTGGTAATTGGCTCCTCAGACAACTCTGTCTCCTAAACGGCAACAAGGACCATGTGGGAGTAAAACACGAGGCTCGCTGGGGTTTCATTTGCATCTATAGAAAGTCTCCATCTTTCCCCAGCAGAGACCAGTCGGCTCTCTGACGTCTGATAATCACAACCTGAACACGTCCTGTGTGAGCTAGTTCCAGGGTAAAAGTCTAGTTTCCTTTTATAAAACGTTGATGAGAAGCAGAGAAAACCAAACGCAGCCATACTGTTTCCTCAGAGCGTCGTTGCTTTACAGACGCAGCAAATGGTCCAATAAATCAGATGTTTGTGACTGAGGTGAGCGAGAGGCTGAGAGGCTAAAAGCTTCCACACGACGACTAACGACAGAACGTGTCTGGACATAAAATGACCCGTCACGCTTTATTTTACTGCTCCAGTTTCATGATTGGATGAAATGCAGCAATAATGGATCCACACGACATGTCAACCGGTGCTGCTCCACACATTCACCCCCCCACCATGAGAATAAAGCCATGGATGGATGGACATGTCTGCAGTCATGTCTTCATGTCGCTCTACGTAGCTGCTCCGTTTAAAACGGCCACATTCTCACAGATGAACTTGATTTTATTAGTTTCTAAACGGAGGCAGTACTTCAGATAAAGTTGGACCAGTCTTCATGCTGCCTGCTTTCTGTTCATCTCATTTATTCCCGGCTCAGAGTGAAGACAGTGAGTGGAAGCAGACACTCGGCTGTCGACAGGATTTAGTTAGCGTGAATTATTAATGACGAAGGAGCAGGAAGACGGATTTGTAGCGTCCTACATCAGCCTAAAGGCCACTGCACATAACGTCTGCTTTAGTCTGAGGCTGCTGACAAGAGAATGGAAAGAGCAATGACTGCAAACAGCCACAAAACATGGAAATGATAGATGAGAGAAAGACCTGTCATTTACTGGAACGTAAATATGAGCTCTGCTGACAAATGGAAACGAAAAGTTTAGATGAGAGACTGAAGATCTGTCCATTGTTCATCAATGATGGACCAATGAACTGTAAAGGAAAATGTCAGGACATCTGTCCATGAGCTGAATGTGAAGAGAAACTGGGTCATGCAGCAAGACAAGGAGAACCAAGAACACAAGTGGTTCTACAAGAGAACGGTTAAAGAAGAACCAGATGAATGTTTAGGAACGAAGTCAAAGTCCTGACCTTAATCCAAGAGAAATGTTGTTGTTGGACCTGAAGCAGCAGTTGATGTGAGGAAACCCACCAACATCTCAGAACTGAAGTGGTTCAAGCTGCTGGAGAACACTGATCAGCTGGTACCAGGAGGAGGACACAGCAGAGACTGGACACATGGAGGACATGAGATTAGTCTGTAGACCACTGATCAGCTGGTCAGAGAGGTTCTGAGGTTCCTCTGCAGTAGAACCACTTCATCTTATTTTGTGCTTTAAAAGACCAAACTGTACCTTGTTCTTCTTCTTTTTTAGCTTCACTTAAGAGCAACAGCAATTATGATCCGTGTGGTGCTTTTTGTATTGTGAGCTGTAATTTAGTGGTTAGGTGGCATAATTACCGCCTTAAAGAGGTCCTCACTGCTTCTTATTTTAGCTCAAGTGTGTCTGAGTCATTATGCAACCGACCTTCTTCTTCTTCTCTGAGTTCAGGTTAAAATATCCTCACGCTGGGTTCATGAGTTCAACACATCAACCTCCTGGGCAGCAGAGCGTCAGGACTCCTGAGAGGAACGTGTCTTTGTTGTTTTAATTAAGATGCAGGCGTCAAACATTCGTGGCACGGCCACGTTTTAAGGGTTAAACTTTCTATCAGGTTATGGATGAGAGGATGAATCATGTCGATGGAGAGTTTGTTTCAAACATGGAAACAAGAGTTAGTGTCTGTTAGAGGCTGCAGGCACCGACAGCCAATAAGACGCTCACAGACGGCCAGGTGGGCGGCGGCCAAATAACACGCCCATCTGGCAGGAACAAGCAGAGCAGACAGAAACATGATCACAGCCTGGACTCTAATTGCCCCCTAATGACATTACTCAGCTCAGGGGGGGGGGTATCTGAGCCGTGTCACATGATTTAACAATAAATCACCTCAGCGCCGTCATTACAGAGATGAGGGTGACGGCTTCACGGCTCTGCAGGTTATCACGACCATCCTGATGGGAAACGATGCGTGAAAGAGACGAAGGTGAGCGCCAGCGGCCGAGCAGGATCACCGTGGCAACGTGTCAAAATGACAAACCACAGAAATCAGAGGAAACGATGAGGTTCAGTGTTTGGAGTTTATGTGGACTGATGAGAGAAGAAGATGCTGAGACATGGCTACTGAAACCAGACCTGGAACACCAGCATCTGGTCTCACCTGCTCTCACCTGGTCTCACCTGTCCATCCACCTGCTCTCACCTGGTCTCTCCTGGTCTCACCTGGTCTCACCTGCTCTCACCTGGTCTCACCTGTCCATCCACCTGCTCTCACCTGGTCTCTCCTGGTCTCACCTGGTCTCACCTGCTCTCACCTGGTCTCTCCTGGTCTCACCTGGTCTCACCTGGTCTCAGCTGGTCTCACCTGGCCTCCCCTGGTCTCACCTGTCCATCCACCTGCTCTCACCTGGTCTCTCCTAGTCTCACCTGGTCTCACCTGGTCTCACCTGGTCTCTCCTGGTCTCACCTGGTCTCACCTGGTCTCAGCTGGTCTCACCTGGTCTCACCTGGCCTCCCCTGGTCTCACCTGGTCTCTCCTGGTCTCCCCTGGTCTCCCCTGGTCTCCCCTGGTCTCACCTGGTCTCACCTGGTCTCACCTGGCCTCCCCTGGTCTCATCTGGTCTCACCTGGTCTCCCCTGGTCTCACCTGGTCTCACCTGGCCTCCCCTGGTCTCCCCTGGTCTCACCTGGTCTCACCTGGTCTCACCTGGCCTCCCCTGGTCTCCCCTGGTCTCACCTGGTCTCACCTTGTCTCACCTGGTCTCCCCTGGTCTCACCTGTCCATCCACCTGGTCTTAATGTCCCTGTGTCTCCACATGCGTCCCCAGCCAGCTCTGTAGATGTGATCTCAGTGTGTGTGTCTGTAAATGAGCAGCAGCGCCATCATGTGGTCAGTAGAATATTAATGGATCTCTACCTACCACTGGATCAGAACCATCAACAGCTGCTTGGTGACTTGGAGACATGATCCACATTTAGGAACCAGATGGAAACACTCTCACATGAGAACATCTGATTTATTTATGATGGAAGTTCATTTAAACAATTATAAATAAGTTGTTTCAAGGAATAATAAAGTATTCTGATTACAGAAGGAAGGAAGGAATACCTAGTGTACCTAATGATCTGGCAGTATATAAATGCTCATGGTCTTCATACCAGCTCATCTTAGAGAAAACAGTGTGACGTGTTTAAAGTATAAAACTCTGTGTTCTCATGGTTCTTTGTGAGATGGCGTTTCTTTAAATCCCTGAGAAGAACATGGAGGCAGGAATCATTACCGTGCAGCAGGAAGGTGGCATCAGTCAGTCAGTGCTCAGACAGGACGTCATTAACAGTGTGTAGACGCTTGTTTGTCCACGTCTTGTTAAAGCAGGACATCATTACAGCTGGAGGCCTCCACCTTGTTTCAGGCTGCAGGATAATGGTTAGCGGCTAAGCTAACAGGCGGGGGTGAGGGGGCGTTCAGGGGCGGTGGGAAAAAAACGTTCTCCTCTCATTAGAAATCAGAGCTGAGTAAAGTCTGGTGAAAACAATCCTCTGGGACAAATAAACACCGCTACATCTATTGGATAGAGCTCCAGCCAATCAGAGACGGTTTTAAACTAACTCAGTGTATGATTCTGACGATCTGATTGGTCCAGCAGGTCTGTGTAGGAGCAGAATCAGTTCCCACCACAAAGACTCCAGATAAACTTTACTGCACTGAAGGAAAACTTTCTCCTTTGAAGCCAAAGTAACTAGAGCTCCCCCTGGTGTCTGACTCCAGTATAGGTCATAAGCTCCACCCCCTCTATGTTAGGGGGCGGGGCTTGGGCCAAAACAAAGCACTAAAATACACGTTAAATACATTTGTTTTCATGGATGGTTTCAGGACTTTCAGGTAGTTAATATAATGATGATGTTTGATGTTGACTGCTTCTTCCTCCTCCTCTTCTTCTTCCTCCTCTTCTTCTTCCTCCTCCTCCTCCTCCTCCTCCTCCTCTTCTCCTCCTCCTCCTCCTCCTCCTCTTCCTCCTCCTCCTCCTCTTCCTCCTCCTCCTCTTCCTCCTCCTTCTTCTTCCTCCTCCTTCTCCTCCTCCTCCTCCTCCTCCTCCTCCTCCTCCTCCTCCTCTTCCTCCTCTCCTCCCTTCTTCCTCTTCCTCCTCCTCTTCTTCCTCCTCTCCTCCTCATCCTCCTCCTCCTCCTCCTCCTCCTCCTCCTCCGCCTCTTCCTCCTCTTCCTCCTCTTCCTCCTCTTCCTCCTCCCTCTTCTTCTTCTTCTCCTTCCTCCTGCTCCTCCTCCTCCTCCTCCCTCTTCTTCCTCCTCCTTCATCCTGCTTCCTCCTCCTCCTCTTCCTCCTCCTCTTCTTCCTCCTCCTCTCCTCCTCTTCCTCCTCCTCCTCCTCTTCTTCCTCTCCCTCCTCCTCTTCATCCTCCTTCTCCTCCTCCTCCTCCTCCTCCTCTTCTTCCTCCTCCTCCTCTTCTTCCTCCTCCTCCTCCTCCTCTTCCTCTCCTCCTCTTCCTCCTCCTCTTCTTCCTCCTCCTCCTCCTCCTCTTCCTCCTCCTCCTCTTCCTCCTCCTCTTCTTCCTCCTCCTCCTCCTCCTCTTCCTCCTCCTCCTCTTCCTCCTCCTCCTCTTCTTCCTCCTCCTTCTCCTCCTCCCTCCTCCTCCTCCTCTCTTCTCTTCCTCTTCCTCCTCTCCTCTCCTCCTCTTCCTACTCTTTCTTCTTCTTCCTCCTTCTCCTCCTCCCTCTTCTTCTCCTCCTTCTCCTCCTCCTCCTCCTCTTCCTCCTCTTCCTCCTCCTCTTCTTCCTCCTCTCCTCCTCTTCCTCCTCTTCTTCCTCCTCCTCCTCCTCCTCCTCCTCCTCCTCCTCCTCCTCCCTCCTCTCTTCCTCCTCTTCCTCTTCTCCTCTCCTCCTCCTCCTCCTCCTCCTCTTCCTCCTCTTCTTCCTCCTCCTCCTCCTCCTCCTCCTCCTCTTCTTCCTCCTCTTCCTCCTCCTCCTCCTCCTCTTCCTCCTCTTCCTCCTGTCACAGTTTTTCTTCATAAACATGTGAGAGTATCTTTTTCTTTCTGCATCGAGCGTTCTGTTCTTCTCTCATTCATCATTTTGCTGAAGGCCACAACAGACTTAAAGGAATTTGATAAATGAACCGAACGAACCGAAGAAGGAAATAAAAGATTGTTTTAGAGTTTTCTCCTCTGAACCAATTACAAACAGAGAATTTCATTTCATGTAAAGCCCCAGAGAAACATCCTTAAAGCCAGAGGAGCCTCATCATCTGATTATCTTCATCATAAACATGTTCCACATGGATCCAGCTCTGGTCTCTGTTTCATTCTAATAACCTCTACTGTATCAGTCCGTGTTTGTTTTAAAATCTTCTCCATAACCTCCTCTCTGCTCCGTCAGTGAAATCAGAGCATCAGCATCTGTCTTCTTGGTCTCAGCAGCAGCATCAGGTCGACTCGATGCTTCCTGCTCTCAATTAACCTCTTCTGCTGCTCTGGACTTCAGCTCAGAGTCACGTCGTCTGGAGAAGGAACGCTGGTTCAACAGAGTTAACAGAGGAGACAGAGCAGGCCTGAGTGTATTCAGCTTTAAGGATGATGGAGACCTGCTCATGTGCTGCTCAGATCAGCGCTGGAGTCCTGGAAGCTCCGTGCAGAAGTGAAAAGAGAAAGTTAATCTAAAGGTGTTAACCTGGAGCACCAACATCTGGAGGAGGTGGTCACGTTTGCTGCTGTCTCAGTTGTGTGGGTCCTTGTGAAGCTTCACTGAAGGCAGGACTGTGTCACTGGTTTCTTCTTCTCTTTATTAGTTTCATAGATTAAAGGACCAAATGTAAATTCACTGGTTTTGCATTTTTAGTTTTTGCTTTTTCAATCAAAAATGTATTGTTTTAGTTTAGTTTCCTCTAAGGTCAGAGGTCAGGGTTCAGCCTCGTCCTTTTCATTAAGGTTTTATTCACTGCAATTTCATCTCAGCTGTTTCCATGGAGACCAGATCGAGTGATCGGATACATGTGTTCATGTCACTGCAGAGGAGCATCACATCTACTGGAAATAGAAGAAGAAGAAGAATGGATTCCATCTCCTGGTGCCTCCTCATCTGATGATGATTTATATGGGGTTGATTAGTAAAGGTTGCCATGGTTACCACCTCCAGCACAGCCTCTGCGGCGTAGTTATCGGTGTCAGGGTTCACAGACTGTGGACGTGTGATGTGTTTAGCGTGGACAGGGTTTAAAGACGTGTCTGCAGAGCCGAGCGGGTTTCCATTTAAAAGTTTGTCCTCCGCTCTGCTCGTTGGCGTCTTCACTTTGCTCTCAGGTGAGACGGCGGCGTGGGCGCTGATGGCTTTGACATTTGGAAGCATCGTTGAGGTTTCTTGTGGCGTGACACCGAGGACCTCGTCTGCCTCCTGTCTCACCTCTGTGAGGCTGCAGTTCCACTGATTATTCACAAGCAGACATCACTAGAGACAGAGCGTTCACCATGGCAACTAATGAAGACGTGCATGAGCTCATTGACATTTAACTGTGATTATCTTGTTGGAGAGATGTTTGTCTGACAGTATGGACTGAAAGTTACAGAATAATGTTGAATCAAGGTCTCTGATGGACAGATGGACTACGTCCTACGTCCATGAGCTGCAGAACTTGGCTCAGATCTGTAGGATTCAGCTTTCACACTTTGTCTCCAGCGTCTCTACCACCGTGGAATCAGTCTGTTGTTAGAGTTACACGAAGACAATGATAGAATTAACCAAAGGGGGAGGACGAGATACTTCCACTTCTCCGAGAGAGGGCAAAAATAAAAACACGGTTGAGAGAACGTCAGGCAGCAGGGAACAAAGTGTCTGAAATCCCAGCAACATGCCGGCAGCAGTTTTATTATTTTAAAAACCTCCCTGATGACAGTTTGACTGGAGGAACCAGCATTTCTTTATGTTTGTTTAACATTCTGCTCGTGTTGTCCGGGAGACATCCAGGCCTTTGTTCAGCCGGCATGATGGGCTCTGACATCCATTTGTTTCGTTCAGCGAGTAGAAAGCACTCTGACTAAAGAGGCGCCTCTCGGCTAGAAAACATAAGAGCAGTGGACAGGATAAGTCAAAGCCAGAAGCTCCCGGGGAAAATAAAAAGCCTGAGTCGCTGCAAAACATGAAAGTGCTTCAGTCAGTGCAGACGTTTTACTCTATTGTTCCTCACCACGTGAAGTCAGACCTTTAAAGAAACTTATTAGCAAGAGTCGTGACTAGAGAAGTTAACAAGCTAGCAGTTAGCAGCTCTTAGCGACATTAACGAAGACACAAAGATTTAAGTAACTTATCTGTTGTTTTCCTGATTTCTGTGAAATCTGAACATGACAACGAGGAATGATTTAAGTTGATTCATATCATGGAAACAAGATCAACTTCATCCATCTACAAATGTTTTGTCATAAAGTTGTTCTGGAGTCTCTCTGTTGGGAACTGATTGTGCACCAGCAAAGATCTGCTAGCTAATAGCTTGCTAACTGTGTCTCTTCCTAGCTTCCTGGCCTTCAAGCTAACAGTAGCTCTTCCTAGCTTCCTAGCCTTCAAGCTAACAGTGTCTCTTCCTAGCTCTCTGGCATTCTAGCTAATAGTAGCTCTTCCTAGCTTGCTAGCCTTCTAGCTAACAGTGTCTCTTCCTAGCTTGCTAGCCTTCTAGCTAACAGTGTCTCTTCCTAGCTTGCTAGCCTTCTAGCTAACAGTGTCTCTTCCTAGCTTGCTAGCCTTCTAGCTAACAGTGTCTCTTCCTAGCTCTCTGGCCTTCTAGCTAATAGTAGCTCTTCCTAGCTTGCTAACTGCCATGAATTATTGCACGCTATTAATCCCATACTCGGTTGTTATGTCACAGCTGCAGATGTTAAGTGCTGAATGATTGTGAAAGCTGATTGTAAACACACAGCGAGCAGATCCTCCAGTATTTATTGCTGCAGGGCGCTGTAGTACGTTAATAGATCATATGCATCTATAGCAGCAGCAGCTCCAGGAGGCTGAGGACTCAGTGATTTAGTCTGATTGTTTCTGACCCTTATTTATTCCCTCTGCCGGCTGTAAACGCCTGAACGCACTGAGCTGATGTGTTGGAGTAGAAAGTGAGTGGGTGTGCACTTTAGCGCTGAGCATCAGCAGTTGTGTTTGTAGAGTCCAGGGTCGTCCTCGCTCTGGTTTCAAATGATTTGTCTCCTTTCAGCTGCTCGCTCTGGTTCTCTAGTTCAGTTCACTGTTTCAGTTTAGAGTCGAACCAAAGTCACAGTGAATCAGACGTTACTCTCTCATTAACATTAACCGCTCTGTCGCCCTAAAACAAACTGATCTACTGATATTATCCCATTCTGCACCGTTTCACACTGTAAAGACACGTCAGAGTCTCAGCTTAGTCTGTTTTTATGGGTTAAACTATGAACTGAAGCATCTAAGGTTCAGATCTGGTCTCTAGAGTCCAGGTTAAACAGGTCCAGGTGTGAACACTGATCTGGTCTCTAGAGTCCAGGTGTGAACACGGATCTGGTCTCTAGAGTCAAGGTTAAACAGGTCCAGGTGTGAACGCTGATCTGGTCTCTAGAGTCCAGGTGTGAACACTGATCTGGTCTCTAGAGTCAAGGTTAAACAGGTCCAGGTGTGAACACTGATCTGGTCTCTGGAGTCCAGGTTAAACAGGTCCAGGTGTGAACACTGATCTGGTCTCTGGAGTCCAGGTTAAACAGGTCCAGGTGTGAACACTGATCTGGTCTCTGGAGTCCAGGTTAAACAGGTCCAGATGTGAACACTGATCTGGTCTCTAGAGTCCAGGTGTGAACACTGATCTGGTCTCTATGGGTCCAGGTTAAACAGGTCCAGATGTGAACACTGATCTGGTCTCTATGGGTCCAGGTTAAACAGGTCCAGATGTGAACACTGATCTGGTCTCTATGGGTCCAGGTTAAACAGGTCCAGGTGTGAACACTGATCTGGTCTCTAGAGTCCAGGTTAATCAGGTCCAGGTGTGAACACTGATCTGGTCTCTATGGGTCCAGGTTAATCAGGTCCAGGTGTGAACACTGATCTGGTCTCTAGAGTCCAGGTTAAACAGGTCCAGGTGTGAACACTGATCTGGTCTCTAGAGTCCAGGTTAATCAGGTCCAGGTGTGAACACTGATCTGGTCTCTATGGGTCCAGGTTAATCAGGTCCAGGTGTGAACACTGATCTGGTCTCTAGAGTCCAGGTTAAACAGGTCCAGGTGTGAAACTTTTCCTCTTTAATTTCCCACATTTTAATATTTTTCCCATGAAGCCCTCCAGGTTGTACTACTACTACTGTTTATGATACTCTGAACATTTCCAGGGATTTCTTTTATGCAAAGCAGATTGTTCTTTTATCTGAGCTCTCAGGACTAAAGAGAAGGACGACTTCCTTCCCCATGAATCTGAATCAACTGTGAATCTGTTCCTCTAATCAAGAGTGGAAGTGTCTCAGTCTTCACTGCATTTGTTTGATAGAGACTTATTAAAATGGATTTCTCATTCACAGCCCATATGATAGCAGCCCTTCTTCATTTTTTTTTTTCCACGTTCCATTCTGCACACTTCCACTGAAGAAGAATTAATCAGGAAACAATCAGGACAACTATCTGCCGTTTTCTTCCTGAACGGGAGGCAGGGCACATCCGAAACCTGTCCACACACTGCATCCCTAATCAGAACCTGCACTGTGGAGGGGTGCAGCAGAGGCAGAGCAACGCTGAGATAAAATCCCACTTTCATTAAGGTCCTATATGAGGAGTAGCAGGGCGGCATTCAATCATTTCCAGTCAGAGTCATCAGGGTCTCCGATAGCTTCAGACCGAGAGGGATTAATGCTGATTTAATTCCACGACCAGCGCCTGCTACAGTTCTCACCGTGCAGGGAATCAGACGATGGAAGTCACTGCTGCAGAGTGCACCTGAGTCTTATTATCTATAGGATGGAGCTTTGGTCTAAATCAGATTAGTTAGTGCAGGATAGGAACATTTCTATACGTACATTTACAGCTACATAATGTTATGGCAGTAAAACAATCTGAAATCACGTTTTAAAATCTCTCTTAGTTCCTCTAATGGCAGCTAGATGCTGCGAGTCAATCCACATAGACTGTAAAAAAAGTGGACGCCATGATAGTTACTCAGAGGTGTGGAGCTCCCCCTGGTGGCTGGCTGCAGTAAAGCTCATAAACCACGCCTCCCACATATTAGTGGGCGGGGCTTAGGCGTCAAACTAAAACACTAAAGTACACGTCACAGACATCTTAGTTTAATATAATACTATTTCTGATATTTATAGAAACGCTATAAAAACAGGATGTGACATCATAATGATTGACAGTTGCCACTGACAACCGCTCCATAGGGACGTTCTGTCTGTTTGAAAGCTGCTTCAGTCCAGATGGAAGTGGACCAGACCAGTAACATCACAACCTGAAATAAATAAAATAAAGACCAAATATGAATCTCACTGTTCCTTCACCTGAACATCAGAGGACCACCATCAGTCTATACATCGTCCTTCATCCCATCATTTCCCTCCCTCTTATCCTGGCCAGTATAAACCTGTACCATGTACCTATGGAGGTGTGGTCTAATTAACATTAGGTGCATTTTCAAAGTCTGAATCCATGAATAGAGCTTGATTTAAAATAATAGATGCAGCGTAAGAAAGTCAAAAACCCCTAAAAGAGAGATTAGTATCTTCGGATCTTAAAAGTCCTTGTGAACTATGAACAGTTTAACTTCTCCTGTAGTTGAACAAACACATCGTCTTATCAAGGCTTTTAAATAAGTTGAACCATAGTGGATTAAAACATTCAGAGAGAGCTGGAGGTGACTGTTTATTTTATCCGACGGGTAGGAATGCTGCAGGCGACGTCTGGATGGATGTCTGACGTTATTTCCTGTTTGGTGAAGTTGAAACGTTGGACATTGATTCAGGCTCCTGAATAACTTCTCTGAAACACATTCAATCAGCCGCCTGCCGCCTGTGGGGAATGTTAATGCCCACTGCTACAGGAGTCAATTATTCTTCCACACAGTCATTTTTCTCAGAAGTCCAGCTTGTTAAAATGTTATTATGCAGCGTTTCAAACCATTTGCCAGCCCACAGCTGCAAAGCTATTGTGTGTTGAAGGCTGAATGTGAATGTTCTATTCTGAGATGTAATGACACGGCGCTGACGAAGAAACCCTCGGTTCTACTGGGAGGTGTCATGATGCTCAGCCGTGGTCTTAATTAGGTTGTTATTGACTCGGAATCGTTTCTGTTATTATACCACAACATTTAAGACAAGAACTTTTAGTAACGTCTGAAACTTCCCAACTACCAGATGTTTAGAGGAGGACAGCTGGTGGACAACACAGAAGACGAGAAAAGACAAAGATTTAGATGCAAATTACGTCAATGAAAAGATATTCATCACGTTCAGAGCTGTGTTCTTCTGAATGTTCAAAGAGAGGAACTCCTCCATTAGTGTCTCCATCAGTGTAATGAGACTCAGGTGTGGTTCAGGTCCTGGTTTAGTTTCATTGTCTCAGTCTGATGTCTGTGGACAAAGGAGCTTTGTCTCAGAGCTCAGAGAAAGAGTTGTTGTTGCTCATCAGGCTGGAAAAGGTTCCAGAAGCATCTCTAAAGAGTTTGGAAGCCACAAATAATCCACAGTCAGACAGATTGAAGACGACAGGAGTGGTCCACCAACAAAGATCACTCCATGATAGTCTGAGAGGAACCAGAGGAACCAGAGGAACCCAGGGGAACTTCTAAGCAGCTAAAGGCCTCTCTCTCATTGGCTGATGGTAATGCTGCATCTACATCAGTCAGTGAGGACGTCTAACGTCTACAGGACGGAGACAAAGCCCCGTCTGGATGGACCTCACACTAACATCCATCCTGGACTAAAACCTGATTTTAGCCAAACAGAGCCCCCGTCCATCACCACAAACACGTTTTATCTCTTGCAGAAAATAAATGTCATCTTTTTATGTTCACATGATAGAACACAGCCTCCTCTTACCATCCTTGTGGGACCTTTTCTTGTTCTAATGCTTTAAGGCCGTTGACCCTGACCGTGACCTTTCCTCTGCAGCCAGTCTGAACCGGTTTTAACCTCCACGTTGACTCTGACGTCGTCTCTTCTGCTGCTTGTTGCTGTTTTGTGTCTGAGTGTTCTGATGTCTGTATCTATGACGCTGTGAGACGCCAACGGTCCAAACCGGTCCAGACCCGTCCTCCCTGCAGCCTCCAGACAAATGAAAGATGACGGTAATTAAACTAATAAACAGAAACATGCAGGAGCAAATGGAACCTTTATTTCCGTCATCTCTCATAACATGGACGGCTGCTATTGACTGTCCTCTTCATCATCCAGTCATCAGTCAGGTGCTGTGACGCAGTGCCGTCCAGCGTCTCCTTTGTCCATCTGTGTTTGGACAAAGCTGACCTTCGTCTCCTCCTCCTCCTTTATTCCTCCAGAGTCCAGAGGCTCGTCCTGTTGGAGACATGAAGCAGAGACGGTGTCCTGTCTGAAGAAGATTATTTCATAATCCAGTTTAGTTTTATTCTCTAAAATAAAAACCAGAGAGAGAAGAAAAGTAGAAACAGGTGATTCAAATGAAACCAGAAGAAGAAGCAGATGTCTCCATCAGTGGTTTCAGATCTTTTCTGTCTAAAGGAGCATGGACACGTTTCTAGGACAATGTTCAGATGTAGTTTTCGTGAGCCAAAGATCCTTTTGTTTTTGGATTAAAACTAAAAGTTATATAACATTTGTTTTGTCCATGTTTTGCTGTATCTCTGGTCTCAGAGGCAAACACTGAGGCCTGTAGTGGGTAGAAGAGCATCACGTGTCCGCTCATGCAGACTGACACCAGAACAGGTCTCCATCATGGGTAAAGCAGGATCCACTCAGCAGGTCGCTCAGCGGCTGAAACACGAGTGCTCTTGAATCCGGGCTTTGATTGGTCGACTCTGATGTTAAATAACTTTTCATTTTCAAGCACAGAATCAATTCAGCGATGATGTTTCTGCAGCTCTGACCTCGTTACTCCCCCACGAGGAAACCAGCTCGGCTCAGCGGGGGGGAGGAGGAGGAGGAGGGGGTCGACTGAGAGACGGCAGAATCAATACATCACAGCCTGACCCCCCCATTCCTCCAGGCTGCTGTAGACCACTGATCAGCTGTTACCATGAGGAGGTCTCAGCTGATCATCTCACTGATACGAGCTCATGATTCACGACTTGTGTCTAAATGTTTTGCGTCATTCTCATTTATTGATTGATTTGTTTTCATGGAGCGTAGCAGCAGGCTCCTGGATCCTGGAGAGTTTTGTTTTTCCATCTAATTCATGACAAACACATTTAGTGAGCGTGAGCAACGAGGTCCTTTAGTTCAGGATGTGTTTGCTGTCGATGCTGTTATCTCTGAGGTCAGCTCATTCCTCAATCTGTTAAAAACAAACAGATCAGGGAGGTTCACCAGGAGGACTGACGTTATGAAGCTTCACCCAGACCAATTAATGCACAATACAAATACCCACAATGCCTTGCACAGTAACGACGTCCTGACTGAATGCTCATGTCTCACCTTCATGTTCAGCTGCCGCAGCTTAACTCCACCTGAGAGGGAACCAATGAGAACCTCTGCTGCACTAATGACCTTTAAACACTGACCTGCTCTGAGGTTCACCTCATCCTCCTCCTCCTCCTCCTCCTCCTCCTCCTCCTCCCTAAAGTCTTTGAGGAGGCGACAGAGCTGCTTTTAAACACTTTAAATTCTCTTGCTTCGGACTAAAGTTACATAAATACCTGTTTAGAAAAAGAAGAGATCTGATCCATCATCGTCATTTTCAGACTAAAAGCCTCCAATCAGCTGGGACCAGACTGGGACCAACACCTGAAACTGTTTACTGTAATAATATAGATTATTATTTAGATTTATTTTAACACATCATGTGTCAATAATGGGAATAAATTCACCTGAAGCTCAGATGAACAGAGTGTCTCTGCTTTTATTGTGAAAACCCCAAAACGTTTAGATCCAAACCACTTTATGCGTCTGTGGGAGTTTAAGAGGAGAACAGGTTTATAAGGTGATGATTCAGCTGGAGGATGGAGTTAAACTGGAAACACAGTAGAATCAACATCTATCTCAGTCATTAGAAACCAAAGCTGAACACTAGAACCTTCATGGAGACTAGATCTAGAGCATGCTGTTATAATTCACTGGTGTACCTAATGAAGTGGCAGCGCTCCCGTCCACAGGGACTGAGGGATCCGTGAGAAACCACGTCAGAATGGACCTCGTTCTTGTTCCGTTTCATTCTCTGCTTTGAATAGAGGACATGTGTGGAGGGAAATATTATGGTCTGTTGATGTGATTAAGACACTTGACAGAAACACGATAGAGCTCTGAGCAGCTCTGAGTAATGACGCCAGGTTGTGTTTGTTCCTGTATTTTAGTAATTAGACATCAGGCAGTGACCGGAGGATGGAAACGTTCTGTCTCTGGGTTTTTATTATTTATTACAAACGAGAGAATATATAAATGTTCACCAGCTGCTGACAGTCCTCCCTCTGTGTTCATGTGATTAATGACGACCTCATGCTCTACAGAAGGTTTCTATGACACTTTAAACACATCTAGAGGCAGATGGATTAAAATAGTAACAGCAGATACATGACATTTCATTTGTGAGTTTGAGTCGTCTGCTCAGCATCAACAACTAAAAAACACTTTACATCAGTCTGAGCCTGCTCATCTGCCCCCTGCTGGACGCATCCAGCCTCTGCAGCCTCTAGCTTCAAAATGGCCGCCTTCCTGGTCTTTGTAGTTTATTAACGTTAAAGGTTCCGTTAATAACATGATTGACTTTATTGAATCAACAGCAGCACATTAACATTAGCACTAACCAACAGACTGTAAAGACAGACGACATGACTGATCCTTAGGATCGAAAATATTTCAGAAATACTCAGAGGTTCCACATCCTGCCTCCATATCAGGCTAAGGAAGTAGCAGATATGTAGCTAGCTAGCTAGACAGCTAACAATCATTATGTAGGAAAACATCAACAAGACAAGTCAAGATGGAGGCGGAGCCACGTGAAGTTTAAGCTCTGTGCTCACATTTAGGAGGAGGCGGGGCCTTGACTCCTAAGCTCCACCCACCCGTCAGTTCTCAACACCCTGTGGCTGTAAATGATTCAAGATGGCGGCTCCCATATCCAGAATATTTTGGCTTCTGAAGTGTAAGAGGAAGTGATGTCATATCGTTCATCTATCTTCAGAAATATCACTGAGCTCAGAATCCTCCATCCTCTAACCAGATCCATCTAAACACATCAGCGACGTCGTCTTAACAGACACTAACATCTCAAAGCGTCTCTGTCTTCAAACCAAACCTTTGAGTCATCGTCTTCAGTCTCACTCTGATGTAAATCAAACTTGATTCACACGATGTAGACGAGCTCTTGTTTTGTTGCAGATGAGCCGCTAACGGATCCCAGCAGGACAAACAGCAACAACATTCTCACACATGAAGGACGATGGTTAGAGTCAGTGGACTTAAACGAAGCCGTCTCCATCCTGCTATGCCTCATCCTCCTTAATCGGGGTCCAGACTCAGGCCTGAGTCCATTCTGCTTCCTGTCAGGGAGGACGCGTGTCTCTCTGTGTGATCAGCTGTTGATCAACGTGTCCATCTGGTTGAAGAGTCACCACAGATGGACCGACACGTCCCCTGTGGAAAAGCTTAGCAGCTAACATGGAGCGCTATCGTTTGTACAGCTGAGACCACACGAGCAGGACTCATAGAGCTGTTTGCTCAGTGGTGCTTAACGAAGACAGAGTCAAGAGGACACGTCCTCAGAGACCAGCTCATACCGGGTGAAGTATTCCACATTAATGAAATGATCATGAAGCTGCTTCAGAGTGACGTTTATCAGGTACACAAACACCATCAACACAATCAACACAATCAACACAATCAGGACAATCAGGACAATCAGGACAATCAGGACAATCATCACAGCCCATGCTGTAGATGTGTTAGTTCTTCTGGGATACATGTGCCAGTATTTATGTTTGTTGTGAATTAGATTTTATCTGATGAAGCTCAAACTCTATCGTGTTTGAGTCGTATTAATAAAATGAATCAGCACAGACGATGCTGTATCTGGACTCTTCCATCAGTTTAGTCTGATCGCTCAACTATGGCTCCAAAGACCATGAAGCACCTTTTTAAAACAAGTTACAAGGTGCTGAGCAACAATCACAATAAAACCACCAAGAGAAAGACAATTGGAATTTAAATTTAAAAACAACCACCCACAACGAAGTAATCACACAACAATGATAAAACTAAATGATGATTATTCTCTTAGTACCTGTTAAAAGCCTGTGTATGTTTCCCACCGTACAGAGCGTTGTCATGACGATATAAAAGCATGGATAGATGGTTTGTGTGCACAGATAGATCAATAAAACTAAACCATTAACGTTCTGTTGGTCCATAAACAGAAACACAGGAATGATCTGCAAAGGTTTATTCAGTCTGTAAATGATTCTATTCTATAATTGTGCACATTATATAATCCATAAAAATACTGATATTGTTGCACACGCATGTATCTCCTACAGGAAACACGTCTCTGAAGAATATATCACTGAAAAGATCTTTTTAGAAAATTAGATTTGACATTTTTACCTCAGGTCTGTTTCTGTGCTTTCATTCATTATTAGTCAAACGTGGAGGTTCAGTGATGAAAGTGTGAATCATGACGGAACAAACTGCTGCCTGATGCTTTAATTAATGCTGCTTTAAAAAGATTTTAAAAAAAAGAATGAATAAAATGATTCAGATCATCAGCAGATTCTCTCAGACTCAGATTCTGTCAGGCGAGTCACCACGTGGTGCACAGTCTTGTTTGTGAGGAAATGCTAACATGCTAAGGCTAGCTGGTTAGCTTTGTATCAATGGAAGCTTAAATCTGACTCAACACTATGTGCTAATCTTTGCTAAAAGCTAAAGTTTCAAACGTCATAGATTTAATGTCTGAATATATTATAATAACAGTACAGAGCTTATTATTATTATTAGTGTTCATTTATGAGCCGTGATGAATCTGACCCAATAACAGCTGATTCCTTCAAACAGTGAAATCCAGACTTTACCTAAAGAGCAGGACGCAGCGCTGTCATCCAGAATAAACAGAATAAGTGTCCTCTCCATCTGATCTGCTCAGAGTCCCCCTTAGCTCTGAAAAAACCTCATCACAGAACAGCTGACTCTGTAAACACACACGACCCATGTGTCGCTGCCTTTTAAACTTCAAACACGAGAGGATTCAAGTCCAAATATTTAGATTCTTCATTCAGACGAGTTTGATTTAAATCTGTGTTACGCTCCAAAGACTCACAGCTGATCTGAAAATCAGACGGAAGAGAAATAACATCTGAGGAAACACGTGATCTGAGTCTGAACAGAGAGTTAAGAGAAGAGGATGAAAACGGTGTCACCAAGACTCAGACCTGGACCTGGACTCAGACCTGGACCTGGACCTGGACCTGGACCTGGACTCAGACCTGGACTCAGACCTGGACTCAGACCTGGACCTAGACTCAGACCTGGACCTGGACCTGGACCTGGACCTGGACCTGGACTCAGACCTGGACCTGGACCTGAACCTGGACTCAGACCTGGACCTGGACCTGGACCTGGACCTGGACCTGGACTCGGACCTGGACCTGGACTTGGACCTGGACGGACAGACTGACAGTTACCCCCCATCAGGCCTCGGGGCCGTCCACTCTGCTCGGCTGCAGATGAAGCTTTTTATTTCATGTCTCCGTCTCCGTCCCTGTCGTCTCTTTGTGGCTCGATACGTGAAACCAGTCCGTCTTTATTTCTGTTTCCAGCGTGAGGCTGTTTCTAAAAACTAAAAACATGGACAAAAGAGCGAGAGAGGAGGCGAGAGGAGCAGAAACATGAATAAATATTTGAACAGAGACTCAGTCAGTTTAAGTGTTTGTGAGTGTTTGAAGCAGAAGCGCTGATGGAGGTCACGGTGGTTAGTGAACGTAGCGCTAGCTCGGCCCTGAGCGTTGTTTACAGACGCCTTCACTCATTAAACAGATATTTGATTCAGAGCTGCAGACAGGTTAGAAACGTAAATGTCTGCACGCGCTTCATTCTCCAGCCTCCTCCACGGGGTCAGAGCCTGCGGCTTTTGTTTCTGAAGGAGCTCCAACATTTAACGAGCACTTTCCTTCTCTGTCCTTCACTCGCCCCAAACCATCTGAGCTTCAGAGGCCGAATGTGGAGGAAAGGGAATCTGACGCAGCCCTGACTGAGCCGGAGGCTGATGGTCCTGCTGCTACGCTGCATTAATGAGGGACACACTGAGCTCCAGCAATGCATCTCTGCAAGAGCTGCTCCTCCACCTCCACCTCCACCTCCACCTGGTCTCTAGAGTCCAGGTTAAACAGGTCCAGGTGTGAACACTGATCCGGTCTCTAGAGTCCAGGTTAAACAGGTCCAGGTGTGAACACTGATCTGGTCTCTAGAGTCCAGGTTAAACAGGTCCAGGTGTGAACAGTGATCTGGTCTCTAGAGTCCAGGTGTGAACACTGATCTGGTGTCAGTCCACATGTGGAGGTGGTCTGGGACACATGTGACCTCCTTCCTTTGGTAGTGTGAACACACAATGAGTCCTGGGTCACGTTAAAGACCAGCTACTCACCAGGGCTGATCTGAGGAAGAGGAGGAGAACTCATTCATTCATCCACTAGTAGAAATGATCACATGAATCAGTGACGTCTGTTCTTTAGTGATCAGAGACTTTCAGTCTAATATTTCTGTTTCATGTTTAACTGGTTTCTCTTTTTCTACTTTCAGGACTTAAACGTTTTAGACTCGTGATGTTTTGAATCATTTTTAAGAAGAACTGTAGTAAACGTTCAAACTTTTAATCATCATTAATTAAAGCTTCACTCCTTCATCTCTGCGTCCGTCAGATGTCGTGTTTTGTTGAATGCAGCTTTTTGTGTGAATGAAACCACAATAATGGACCTGAGGGAAAATTGTCCGTCTGATTTTGCAGAGAGCTGCAATCACTCAGTATTGATCATTTCATTTAGAGGCATATACAGTAGAAGCTGCAGAGCTGCTGTGAAGCTTCGTCTCAGTCAGAACTGATGGATCCAGATCTGTTAGTGTCTGACATCCTCTCATCCTCAGCATCTGTGTCTTCTACTAAACTCACTGAGATGAGTGAGAGCTGACTGACACAGACTGAACGTAAAGCATGAACGTGTGATTAAAGTCATCCCAGTTTAATGTGAAGAGCTGATGAAGCTGATGCAAACACGTCCACCCTCTGAAATCTGCAGGGGTCCTCATGGAACCGGTACTCAGAGAAGCGTGAAAATAAGCAGCTGCTCCAGACTGATGAGAGGACATTAGGACAGAGTTTGTCTCTTAAATGACCAGAGATAATAGAGGAGTCCATTCATCAGCACAACAACAACCGTCCAGTTCATCCATCCTGCAGACGGGATACCTCATGTCCCAGATGAGTCCTCCTAACAGGAGCGTCCAGGTAAAGTTTGACATGTGTTTAAATGACGTTTAGCTTCTTAGAGCCACTGACTGACATCAACCTTAAGATACAGCTGGAGCTGCAGCAGCCTGGGATGAAATAAAGAATCAGTAATGATCTGATCTATCAGCGTTAATGGGATGAGTCAGACCTGTCACATGTCTGTCTCTCTTTGAGAAAGTGTTTCCTCACTTAAAACTTTAATGACACCTCAGATTGACGTCTTGATGTCACAGGAATGTGTTTTACTCTCATATAAAAACATTAAAGAACTCTGCAGGTCTGATGATGAGGATGATAAACCTTTTCAAATGTGCATCTAACCCCCACGTTGCTTCTGACAGATGTTAAATCAGACCCCTGCAGTTTCTCTACCAAGAGGGTCAGTGATGCAAAGCTCTTTATTTTACACAAAGTGTACAAACATCTGGAGAAACCAGAGTCTCATGCAAAGATTTTATCTGCATCACTGACAATGAGCAGCTCCAAACTCTTGACTCTATGTTTGACTCAACTTTAAAACTCAACAAAGAATTCATCTAATGAGGAAATCATTCATGATGACATTATTAAACATTTAAACACAGACCCAGTCATTTTAGATGAACGTGTCAAGGTTTGATTGATTTATTTATTAGACGTCTACCACTAGTTTTTATGTGCCCACTAGTGATGTGAGATATTTCATCTTTTACAATATATCATCAAAAACATTCTCCACAGTAAGAATATGTTATCTCGTGATAAAAACCATAAATTCCCATTGATGACGTATATATGTGCGCGACACACTCTCAGCCCAACACGTGTGGAATATTAACAAACTGACAATGGTGGAAGGTGGAGCAGATACGCCGGCAGAGAGGAGCTCGTTCCTAAACGAGGCTCCACCTCCATTATCTGGTTTGGTTTTAACCCCTTAACGCCTCAATTGATTCTTCAATTATAGAAAGAAATTAAATATTTGTATTTTTGTTACCACTCCGGCCGGTCCTACCAGAAACTAGTGCTTGCTAAAGGTTCCTAGGATTTTTCTGAATGTGCACAAACCGACATTGGAGTATTACATGCGTTATTTCAGCTGCAGTCTGAACGGAAACAGTGCGTCGTGAATTAGCGACACTAGACATGAAGGGGTTAAAAAGTCTGACGCAGAGCAGCAAATTACAACATGCAAGGTTTGCAAACAAATAGAGAATAAAAAGGACAGTAACAGCACTAATTTGTTCCACCACCTCAAACACAAGCACAAACCAGAAGATGAAGAAAGACAGAAAATGAGCAAAGATGCAGAAGCAGCGTCGACTTCATCCAAAGAGTCAGAGAACAAAACAACAACTCAGAGAAAACTTGATGCATTAGAGTCAAAAAGATTAGAATGAACTGGTGATTATTTATCGTTATCGTGATAAAATTAACTGTAGGGGTCACATCATCCATCCTTAGTGCTCATGCACTTATTGTTTCCTTGGCTTGTTTGATTGACAGGCTGTTTATGGGATGCATGGTTAAAAGCTGCTGGGATGAATCTGAATGTTCCGTCTCTAACTGTGAAGCCTCGTCTCAGTACTTTAATAGTTTTGTGCTACATGAAGTCATTGACCTCTGACCTTTGACTCATAGTGAACACAGTAGAGTGGAGAACAGAACTACAACTGTGTATTAATGTTCCTGCAGCTTCAACACTCCAGCTCTAAACATGAGGCTTCATCTAAAACCAGCAATGAAACTGAGTCTGTTAATGAGTTTAAAGCTGCTTCAACATCGTCCATCTCATCACAAACATAAAACTCAAGACAAACATTTAGAACACGTCAGTTAATCCTGTCGTCTCTGTTTATTTATCTGCTGTTTCTTGGTCCTGATGGTGTCTGACATGTTCATTAGACGCTGGAGCAGAAGCTTTGGCTCGTGCTTCCATTATTAGTGAATCATAGAACGAGCAGGGAGCAGTGAGCTGCTCTGAAGATAAACGTCTTCCAGCTTTCAGAGCGTCTTTCTCAGAGGAATGTGAAATATTTTTGGTGCTCGTTAGAAAAAGGACACGCAAACAATTTAATTCATCTTTAATGAGAGATTACATGCCGTCAGTCCGGCGCCTTTCACACCTAATGGACCAGAGAGATGCTGAACGAACATGTCACTGTAATGAAGCTCGACCCAAAATAGCTCCGGGGTGACGCAGATAAAGAGGTGGTGTCAGGAGCCGGCGTCCGTATCTGTGCACCAACAGAAACATGCATCACATCCAGCACGCCGCTGCCACGGCTCAGCAGAGATCACTGACTTATTCAGTCTCATAATAATCTCCCATGACAACGAGCACATTGTCTTTAACGGCGGCGGCGGCGGGGAGAGCGTGCTGAGCGCTAAACTGTGGAAACAAAGGAATGCATTCACAGGACGAAGATACGACGATGGAAACGTTTGTGGAGATGAAGCGCTGAGGACGGAGAGGGACGCCTCAGAGACGCCTCAGAGATGCCTCCAGAGACGCCTCAGAGACGCCTCCAGAGACGCCTCAGAGACGCCTTCAGAGACGCCTCAGAGACGCCTTCAGAGACGCCTTCAGAGACGCCTCAGAGACGCCTCAGAGACGCCTCCAGAGACGCCTCAGAGACGCCTCCAGAGATGCCTCCAGAGACACTTCACACCTTCAGAGACTCCTCAGAGGACAATGAAACCCAGAGTAGTCTAATGGAGGATGAAGGAGCCGTTAACGTCCTCTGAGGGGACCATGCTGCCTTTAAGGACCCTCATCTGGATCCTGCTGATCTGATTTAGGCCCCGTTCACACCTCACTATGAGATCCAGCCTGAACCAGTACCTGATTCACACCTGGACCTGTTTAACCTTGACTCTAGAGACCAGATCAGTGTTCACACCTGGACCTGTTTAACCTGGACTCTAGAGACCGGATCGATTGTTAATGAAGGTGTGAATGAGGTCTTACTTTGGTTCTGATTTAAATAAAGCCCCTAACCACAGCAGCTCATATTAAACCGTTCCCTCCAGAGACGTAAATCCCATCTGACTGAGGTGTCACTGCTTCGCTGCATCGTTCACACCTCTAACATGAGCAGCGCTCCGTTCAGCCAGAACAACTGAAAACACCTGAGAGGAGAATAATTAAAAACCCTGGACTGACCCTGAACTCAATGATCCTGAAACCATCAGAGCTGCTGACGCGATGAAATCCACCAGAACAAACCGTGTCCTCTGGGCCCAGTCTAGACTGGACTGTATGTGGAGCACGATGTCCAAACAGGACTAACGAGGACACACAGCGATGCAGACAGCAGCTCCAGCATGAGTCACAGTACGTCTCAGGTATCTGCTCCATGGTTTAACAGGAGACGCTCTCATCTGCCTTAATGGAGACATGAGCTACCAGAGCTAGCTAGCTGCTGCTAGCGCTGTGGCTACAGATGAGGAGGACGGAGCATCACTGTGTTACTGATGCAGTCTCCATCACGTCACTGAGATAAATATGACTCAGACTCTGAGCCTGTCTATCTGCTGGAGCTGGCCCTGTACGCCTGCCCCCACCCAGGATTCACTCAGAAAGCAACAAACTAAAACAAGAAGGAGGGGCTGATGGAGTGACTGGACACCCCCCCCCTAAGCTGGAGAGGTTTACTGTGCAGACACCCACCAGCGTCAGTCATCTCCCTTTAGAACCAAAGAACCACCTGCTGACGTCTGAATGGAGACGCCTTCCGTCTTAAATCCTCCAGTTAATCACTCACACCTGAGCCTATCAGCTGGTGTTCACCTGGGAGTGGGCGGAGCCAAAGAACCACAGTAGAACCTCCTCCAGACCTGCAGGAACTGAAACCTGACTAGAAGGAAGACGAGGAGGACATGGCCTCCTCTTCCTCCTCCTGTTCTGTTTCCAGTAGATGTTCTGCTCCTCTTCATCAGTTGAAGATGTTCTGATGTAAACTCTAAACTCTAAACTAATCACGTAAACATCTTTACTCAACTTTAACACTTTTTAGACCCAATAAAGGATCTCCAGCATGTGAGCTGCTCCTCCTCCTCCTCCTCTTCCTCTTCCTCCTCCTCCTGAAGCTCAGCTGCAGCATCTCTTTAATTGACCTCCTCAGCTCAGATTCCTGATCTGCCTCCTCTTCTTCTTCACTGATTAATATCAGGTCTAAAGTTAATAAATAATATTTAATAAGAGAAGATAAAAGCAAACCTTCAGTTCCTCTAACGACCACTAGAGGCTCCAGTGACTCAGGTTAAAACCTTCTGGTTCTGGAGATAATTTCTCTGTTTATGATGAACGTGTCTAGAACTCACCTGCATGGGCGAGACCAGTCCGTTTTTAGGGGCGATCAAGGATCAAGGACCCTTAAACTTTGTCCCAGCAAAAATAAGAGCTGAAAAAAAATTGTTTTAGTTTAAAATGGTTTGTCTATGATAAGATGCTATAACAAAGAGCACAATGGAAGAAAACGTGGGATTTAAACTTAATATTTATCGAGGAAATTAACCCCCCCCCTCCAGTGGTTCGATCCACTTCGTTTACCTCTCTGTCCCTCGCGCAGCGCGCACACCTTAGGTTTGTCTGACCACCTGAGGGGCGTGGCTTCAGATGATCTATTTACTTAATCACTCAGCAGCAGCACATTCAGTCATTAGCATCAGCTCTAACTTTTCCTGTTCAGTAGTTTTCTAGCTGACGTGTTTCTCTCTCTGGTGCTAATAGTTCAGGTTGTCAATCAAACTCTGTCCACAGTTTATATTAAACTTTTGGTTTGTGCATATATGTTGATGTTAAAGCCAAACTTTAAGACTAATACTGTCTAAGATTGTTCCTGCCTCGTCTTCTCATTTAAATGCTTTATGACGCAGTAGTTTGACATTAGAGGACGATGTCTTCTCTCATTTATCGTTGTCTTTCCAGTCTTTTCTAAAGCTCTGAGCCTAGACCCTGCTCACCTGTTTAACTTAGAGGGGGCGTGTCCTCTTTGATTGACAGGTAGCTAGCTGTCTTTAGCCTTAGCTCCACCTCTTTGACCTGAATCAGCTGTGAGCTCCACCTTCATGAAACTCACTGATCATCATCCTCATCATCGTCGTTAACTTTTAAAGTTTATTTGATTCAGATACCTCCGTCATTTAAAGACACGTGCGTCTGCTAATCTTTTCTTTTGACACCTTGTCGTCAGCAGCGTGACCCTGAAGCCGCTTGGCGTCGTCTCTGGAGGGTTGTTAGAGTCAGGGGGAGCATGCAGCGAGTCATTTGATGTCAGCGCGCCTGCAGATGAAGGTATCTGTGCTTTTGTTGGTGCACTCTGTGGCTGATTGGAGCAGCCTTGGAGCCGTGAATGGGCCCAGAGAGCTTTTCTTCAGGTGCTATTAGTCATGAGGATTATTTTAAAAGGAAAGCTTGATGATTCATTCAGCCTTCCTTCAACACAAACACTAACGCAGCCACGGAAAGTTTCTCTTTGAAAGGAGGAGTGATTTAAGAGCGCCCCCACATACACCCCCACCCCCGTCAAGGACGCCCCCTCAGGTACGTGAAGCCTCCAAAAGAACCACAGTCACACTTCACTTCAGTGTCTCTCAGAACTTTTTTCGTTTTTATTTCCCATGCATAGTTTGGACAAGAGTGTAGTGGAACTGAAAACAAAGAGGAAACAGAAGTGTTGACATTCATCGTGATTTTTCTCCATTTCAGACACAAAAGGAATCATCAACAAAAACTTTTAGGTGAGCGTTAAAATCTTTCTGAAAGTCCTTCAAAGTCCACGCGTCCTGGACGAAACAAAAAACCAAAAAAAAAGTGCCGTATAACATAAATAAAATAAAAACAGGAGCTACAACTAAAACATTCAGCAGATTTTATACAACACAGTGCAACGAGGAGGAATCTGATGACGATGGGACGACTTCTTCTTCTCTGTTTGTCTGTTTAACGACGCAGACATGAACAGACCAACAGCAGAGTTGTAAACAGTAGTGAGATGATTCTGCTCAGAAAAGCTGAGCAGGAGGTCACAATCCTCCACTTTACATTTAGTCTTATCAAAGGGGGGGGGGGGGGGGGGGGGGGGCTCCAACCAGACTCAACGTTAAACTCTGGGCCTTAAAAACCGCTTTAGCTTCTAGTGGGGGGGTGTTTTAGTTTGGGGGGGTTGTTTGTTTGCAGAGGTCCAGATCTGTCCTGTGCTCGTTTTACAGTTTCATTTCTCCATAAAGCAACGCTCACGTCTGGTGTCCAGGTCCTGGGACGTGAGGCCGGGCTCTGAGCTGATTCTTATTGTATTGCTGTGACGGAGCTGAAGCACGTCAAGTCCTGCTCAGTGGGTCAGACTGGTTTACCTGCAGGAAGCTTTAATGTAACCATGGAGAGCTTTAGTGTCCAGATTCAACTGTCGACTGAAATGTAAAATCCTGAGAGAATGTGAGGGCAGGTCTGATCTGAACCAACGTGATTCTCAGCTTTCAAAGCAAACAGACGGGTCTATAAAGTATTCACAGTTCTAGCTAACACTGTATTGCAGCTGCAGCAGCAGGGCAGCGTGTGAATGTGGTCGTATACTGAGCCTTCATCACCGGACACAAACACAATCATTGAACAGAGAGAGAGAGGGAAACGTCTGTAACCTAAAACGTGGATCATCTGTGAGACGAGGAGGAGGACGAGCGCCGCCGCCGCCGCCACCGCCAGCCACACGAAACAAAATGCTAACGTGATAAAGTGTGATCCCAGTGATTACTGTGAGAGGATCTTCAGTCTGTACACACCTGGACCCAAACGGCTCCTTCCAACAGTATGAAAAAATATACAAATAAAAAATACAAATACTCTCAAGACACTAGGTAGGTAGTTTTCTGTTGACATGAAATCAGTGAGGACTAAAAGATAAATATTTCACATTTTTGCCTCCCTCGCGTTTTAAAGAGAAAATAAAGATTCTTGTTTATGAAAAGAAAAAAGAAACTGAAATATTCTCCTTCACTAATTAGTAACATCGTGATGCCACATGATTCAGCTACAAACGCTGCAGCTTCGCAAGAAAGCAACGAAACAAGAGCCAGTGTTGAAACCAAACGCATCGTAGAATTCTTCTCTTCAGACGTCAAACACTACGCACAGATAAGAAAACAGGACGAAGAGGAAGGAAGGAGTCCTCCTCACGTTCACGTCTGAAAACATCAAGAGCTCAGGAAAAGGCCGGGGCTTCGTCACGAGTCCGGTTAGCGCCACTAGAGACGAGGATCCGCTCAGCGTCCGATAACGTGACGCCGGCTGAGGCCCGGGAGCGAGTTAGAGACGAGAGGACGAAGACAAGGCGGCGTGTCTCCGCTCTTAGTGTACGTGGACAAACTTTGACCCATGGGAGGAACGTCAGTCACTGTCTGATGGTAACACCACCTGATGGTCCTGCTGGGGAGCAGCCGGGCGTCAGGCCCTGCCAGGTGAGTAACAGTCATTCACTGTCATTCATGGAGGCGCCGCGCTGGGGGGGGCGGGCCGGGGGGGCGGTCACTTGACGTGCTCGGCGCTGTGGGAGGAGCAGTAGTACTTCTTGTGAGCGATGAACGTGGACAGGCTGCTGAACTTGATGTTGCACAGCCGGCAGAAGCGGGAGTTGCCGTTCTGGACGGGGGAGATCACCGGGGTTTTGGGGGAGGCGGTGGGGGCGGGCGGGGGGGCGGGGACTGGCGGGGAAGCCTTGTCTGGGAGGTGGGATGTCCCGACCTTCTCCCTCAGGACCTCAGGCACAGGTGACAAAGTCAGAGAGGGAGCCCTGGGGGGAGACACGGGCAGAGGAGAGGCGGCTGGAGGGGACCCCCCCCCAGCTGAGGGGCTGCCGTTTACCAGGGGAGAGACGGGGGAGGCGGTCCCGCTCCGGGCCTGTCCATTGACGGCGTCTCTGTGGACTCTGGGTCTGGTCTGGGCGCTGGAGGTGGTTGCAGATCCGTCCCTGGGACTCAGGCTGGGACTCCGACTGACGGGGCGGGACAGCGTCTCCTGGGGGGAGTGGACGGTGACCAGGAGGCCGTGCACCGCCTTGAAGTGCTCCATCAGGTCACAGTGGATGGGACGGTTGGGACAGTAGGGACAGACCACCGGAGACGAACCTTTGGCTCCGGCTCCAGGAGTGGCAGCAAGAACGGAGGAGGAGGAGGAGGAGGAGGAGGTGTGTGAAGGAGACGCAGCTCCTGAGGAGGGTAAGGCAGAGGGGTGAGACGGGTGAGACGGGTGAGGGGAGGACGTGCCTGGAGCCTGGGCCCCCCACTCAGCGGGGAGAGCCTTGGCCTCTGCGGGGTGCAGCAGGTCGGGGCGGTCCTGCTGAGGCCGGCTCTTTGGGGAGGTGGAGGCAGACCTCTTGAGGCGGTGCAGCTGCTCCAGGGTGTGGGGCTGCAGGGTGGTGGCGGGGCAGTAGTAGGTCTTATGAGCCAGGTAGTTCTCGATGCTGTTGAAGCTGATGCTGCAGGCCGTGCACTTGTGGTAGTCGGTGAGGGGCAGCGCCGGGAGGATGCCGCCGCCCCCGCCGCCGCCGGCACCGTGCCGTGGAGCCTCGCTGAGACGAGGCCTCTTGCTCAGGTCAATGGGGCCGTCGCCTTCGGGGCTGGAGCCGCCGGCGCCGCTGGGAGACGCCTCCTGCTTCACGGCCAGGCCCAGGACGGAGGGGGACGGGGCGGAGGCGGCGGCGGCAGTGGCGGCGGCGGCGGCGGCAGCAGCAGCGGCGGCGTTGGCCAGGGCTTCGGTTCTGGCCATGTGGATCTCGTACATCTTCTTCCTCTTGCGCGTGCGGATGGGCTGAGGAAGGAAGGGGGCGGCGCCACTGGTCTTGGCCATGTGTGTGGACCTGTGATTGGACGGATCGTGGCGCGACGCGCAGTAGAACCTTTTGTGGACGGTGTAGTTGTCATGGCGACTGAAGCGGATGTTGCAGGCCACGCAGAAGGTTCTGTTGGGATCGTCCTCCAGGTCCTCAGCAGAACCGCTCGCCGGGCTCTGGCTGCCTTCACTGGCCCTCCCTCCTCCTCCTCCTCCTCCTCCTCCTCCTCCCACACTTCCACCTCCTCCCTCCCCCTCAGACGAGGACGATACTCCCTCTCTCCCCGCCGGCGTTTCCGTCTTGACTTCCACCGCCCTCTTGGATTCTCCCACCGCCGGGTCGGAGTCGGTTGGAGAGGCGGAGGCAGCTCTGCTGGATGCTCCGCCCTGAGGGGACGTCCCGCTGGAAGGCACCGCGGCCGGGCCGGCGTCCCGGGTGGAGGCGGGGCCTGAAGCTGAGGTGGCGGCTTCTCCTTGATGCCTGCTGGAGCAGTACAGCCTCTTATGTGCATAGAAGTTGTTGATGTTGTTGAAGGTGATGTCGCACTCGAAGCAGGTGGCTCCTTTGTGTGGGGGGGTGGCGGCGGCTGTGGTGGGGGCGGGTCCAGCAGGAAAGAAGGCCGCCGGGCCGCTCTGAGCCACCGTCTGGCCTTGTTTCAGCCGGCTGTGCACCATCTCTGACATCTTGGCCAGGATCTCTGAGGCCTGGGGCAGGATGGCTGCTTCATTAAACATGTAGTGAGGCAGGATGATGGCCCCCCCAGGAACCACGGAGCCCGTGCCCCCCACGTGGGCCGGGCTGGACCCAGGGGTGGGGCTGGTCGGTTCAGCCTTCACAGTCGTGGCTGGACTCTTTGGAGACTTTGACGTTTGGCAGGAGGAGGTGCCAGTCGACTGCTCCTTGGTCATCCTTCTTAGCTCTTCATCCCCCTCCTCTCCTCCTCCCTCCTCCTCCTGCTCCTCTCCATCCTCCTTCACCTCCATCTGCTGCTCGTCTGAGTCTGAATGCGGCTCCTCTTTGATCTTGATGTCGGCGGCATCAGGGGGGCTGTAGTCTCGAGGAGTGGCTGAGCCTCCGTTTGCTCCCGGGCTGGAGGAGTCTGGCTTTGGGATGCAGGCCAGAGGCTCCTTCTCCTGGGGAGACAGCTGGGTCTGGTCCACGGATGATGGGGTGCTCTGGCGAGGAGTGGGGCTCCTTTCGGCCGGGACCCTGACCTCCAGGTGGGTTCGTACGTGCTGCTGAAGCTGGGCAGGGGAGTCCGAGTTGTGGCCACAGACTTGACATTTGAGAACAACACCAGAGTCTCCTGGGCTCAGACCTGAAGAGGAGAGGTGACGTTAGTGACACAGACCAGATCAAAGTCTAGAGGTGTAGGGGTGAGACGTACCGGTGGACAGGGGCAGCTTAGGGAGGCCTGGACCCGGAGAGTAGACCTCACTGCGGGACCCGGGCTGGCAGACCATGTGGCTGGTGACCAGGTGGCTGTAGAGGATGTCCCTGGTGGTAGAGACGAAGCCACAGCCGTGACAGACCCCGTTCAGGGTGTCCGTGTGGACCTTCAGGTGACGTTCACAGTTTGCTTTAGTGGTGAAGGCCGACAGGCAGATGAGACAGACGAAGGGACGCTCACCTGTGGACAGAAAACAAATTAGAGTCTGGACGCACCTGGAGACCTGAGGGGTCACGGGGTGGCCCCTTAAAGGTACGAGTCTCACCGCTGTGTGTGCGCATGTGGATCTCTAGAGAGCTGGCGCTGGGGCAGCTCTTGTTGCACTGAGGAAAGGGACAGACGCGCTCGTTGGGGTAGGACTCCTTGGGTTTGTCCTGAGGGGGGGACGAGGCTGCGGCCGGCTGCTTCTGACGGCTGGCGCAGTAGTACATGAGGTGGGCCTGCAGGTTCCTCTCACTGCGGTACCAGATCCCACAGTCCTTACACGGAAATATGTCCTCTGGTGGACGGCAGAACAAATGCAGCTGGGTTAGTTAAATGAATGAATGAATGGATGGATGGATGGATGGATGGATGGATGGATGGATGGATGGATGGATGGATGAGTTAAACAGAGTAGGTGGTCTTTAACGTGACCCAGGACCACTGGAGATCAGATCACTCATGAGGGACGTTACTGAACACGTCCTCAGAAACACAAACGCATTCTTGCTGTGATCATCTACGGTAACGGGCCTCCAAACATAACGGGGACATTCATTCATTTATTACTTGTTCAGTTATTTCTGAGCAGATCTGGGTTGGACTGATCCAGGACAATGTCTAACACGATCACATGTGTCTCACACCGAGGACAGACTATGAAGACACTGCTCTGGTGTCTGGTGAAGGCAGACAGTGACATCTAGTGGCCACATCGAGTATTACAGCTCTGTGAGCAGGTGAATTATCTATTAATATAATAAAATCTGCTGAAGGATCATTAGTCCTTATTGATTCAGGGACTGTGTGATAACTGATGTCGGTGAGATTAAACTATATTTTATTACCTTTTATTATATTTTATCGCTTTTGGACTGCTCTGCATTTTGTTGTGCAATAACAATAAAGTGACAATAAAGATTGTATTTTATCAGATTAAAGTATTCTAGGGGTTCTGTGTTGGATCAAGAACATTTATACCTTATATTTAAAGCCCTACTCGTAGATTATTATAAACTTTTTGTCTAAATCGTTGCAGTTTCTACCATTTTAACCACTAAAACGTTTTATAAAACCATAAACTTCTATAAACACTCACTGTTGACAACAGCAGTAGCCAAAATGGCCGCCATCCCAGCTTGCTGTGGGAGGAGCTGGATGTCTGAGTGCAGCGCCGCCGGGTACAGAGGCTCCTCCTTCACGGCGGGAGGCTGTTGGGTGACGAGGCTGAGTGGGGGAGAGAGGCGGGGCAGCAGGGAGGCCGAGGAGGAGGAGGAGGAGAGGGAGGCCAGGAGCCTTTCACCGGCCGCCAGCTCTCGGGTCACTTTACAGAACAACTCGTCACCTGAGAGCAAACACACATTCAGGATCAGGTCACAAAGAGCCACAGATGGGGGGACGGGCGTAGACCGAGGGGTCTCATAAACACTCACCCCGACTGAAGACGGTGCAGTTGGCTGCAGACGGGTTGGAGGTCAGGGGGAGGCGGTTGATCCAACAGTCTGGATCTTCACAGGCCAGAGTCAACCTGGAGTCCTGCAGACAAACAAAAGTCCAGATCACTTAGTACATGAAGGATGATTAGACTCAGAGTGATGCATTCACTGTCACACACAGATGTCTGTTCACAGGACGACTTTAGGTTTATAGATTTAAATACCCGAGTGACACGAGAGAGAGAACGAAGCGTGTTCGTTAAAGTTTAACAGAGTTTAAGGGAGCTGCTGTCTGAGCAGAGACCAGACGTAAACAGACACTAATGAAAAGAACTGAGGAGGAAATGAGGAAAGGAGGGAGAACGGGACGGACAAAGAGACGTGGAAGATAAAAAGAGAGAGAGAAGAAGATCTGATGAGAACGACGGGGGGCTATTGATGAAAAGATCCACAGAGGAAAAAGAGAGAGGTTATGAGAGAGTGGAGGTATGAGGGTGAGGAAAAGAGTAAGGGGGAGATAGAGAGAGTCAGACAATGATGAGGGGGAGAAAGGGAGGTCAGAGAAAGAGTGAGGAGGAAGAGAGTGAGGGATGGGAGGTGAGGGTCCATCAGCAGCAAAGAAACTTGTTTCCTCCTCTTCCTCCATAAACATTAAATTCTCTATCATTATTTTTTTAAGTGTATTTTTATCTGTTAATTCACGTCAGAGGAAAAATTCTCATCTGTAACTTTCTTTGTTATTTATCTGTAAATAAAAGCTTGGATGAATAATTTGCATTAAAATCTATATTGAGGAACGGACTGTTCAGATTGTCTGTTGTAGAGATTGTTGTCTCCTTCTTTCTAATATCTACTCACACGCTGCAGTTCCTCCACCGTTCACCAGGAGGCAGCATTCCCCCACAGCTGGTTTAACGTTTTATTCTCTAAAGGATCTAAAGATGTTCTGCTCTGGTTTCTGCTGCTCTTCATCCCAGAACAACACGATCCAAATGTTTTAATAATTCAATAAAGTTATGGAAATATAATAATAATAATAACAACAGTCCCAACACAAACCTCAAGATGCTGTAATTTGTTCACAACTGAGGAGATCTGTTTAAATCTAAACCATCTGATCTGAAGTCAGCCGCTGCCAGCTCCACATGTGCTCTTTTTATTCTTTATTAATTTTCTTTGATATAAAAAACAAAAGGAGTAAAAAAGCTCCATATAAGGAGATTTTAGAAATATTATGTTAAATAACAAAAAGAAAAACAAAAAACAGGGTCAAAAAACATTAGAAGATGGAATTAAAATAAAAATATAATCTATGTTTCTACTCAGCCTGACAATACTCTGATTACTGATAGAAATGAACTAAATGACTAAAACAATTAATCAGCTCTCCATTAATTCTTTAATAGTTGATTCTTTCCACATGACATTATCGTTAAAGAACTTTATTTACATGTGTCTGTAAAACTTCAGTGAAATAATTTAAATATTAATAATAAAAGAAGAAAAAGATCTCTACAGAAATCTCTACATTAGAACTGTGTGTAGAAGAATAGAATAAAAATCATGAGATCAACAGCAGGTTGTGTTTTTTGAAGTGTTTTAGATCAGCAGTTTTATATTTATAATTTTTTAATTCTTTTAATTGACAACATGTCACATGTACAGGTGTCTGCTGGCTGGTATTAACGCATATACTGTATATATGTGGCTGCATGTGATTGGTTGACCTGGAGTCACATGACCTCAGGTGTCCTGTTGGCTCATATCTCTATGTGCTGCATGGTCTACATTACAGGTGGGAAATACAAGTTGCTGTAATAGAAGTGAATCTAGTTCTGACACTGAATGTCTAAATGTAAACAGAGCATCATTTAAAACCGGTTTAGTTAAACTGAACTAATGGAGCCACTGGTTAAAAACTCAGGTGAATCTGTTTTTATTATCAATGAGATCAGATCCAGCTTTCTTAAACATCTCCTATAATTTATAAGAACTCCAAACTTCACTCACAAACATCAAGGCTGAGCCCACATGGACTAGACTGTAGGGTCCAGAGAGGGGAAGACTACAAGAAGATATGAACAGTGATAGTTTAGAGAAGAAGAATCTAAAATAATAAGAATTCTAATATGAACTGATCTTTGTTTCATTTTTAAAACAACATCCTCTTGTTAAAAACCAACAAGACCAGTGAACATGTGAAGGAGATCCAGAACACGTCAGAAACTGATTTTATGATTCAACTCGAGTTAATGTGAAAGATCTGATATCGATTCATAAAATCCTCCATTTATTCTTTTATACAGACAAAAACAAAGACGAAAACATGAAAGATGAGAAACCAGAGGACACCACAGACCTCTGGATCCATCTGTTTCCAAACTGAAATATTTTTGAATAACTCAGAGAGGACTGTGAGGACGTCCAGCTCTGGTCCTGTCCCAACTTGATCTGATTAGTTTGTCTTGTGATCTTTTAAAAGGTGTAAACCAGAAACACCTCAACAAGACTCCAGAGGACAGAGCTTCAAAACAAACCAAAAGACTGGTTTGTTCCTGAGCCAAAAAAACCTTGAACTCTACCTGAGTTTATAAGAGAGAGAGAGAGGACTCATACCTGGAGGCAGAAACACCTGAAGAAGATGGACGCTGCCTGAGTGAAGACAGAGACGATAGAGAGAGAGAGAGGGAGAGGGAGAGAGAGGAAGGACGGGAGGAAGGAAGCCTCTCAGTCTGTTGAAGATTGAGGCAGAGCGTATTGTATTTCATGGGGAACTAGCGCTGATGTGGAGATACGGCTGCTTTTGTTTTAATTTGTAACCCAATGCTGGAGCCGTCTGAGCTGTAAGTACTGCTAATTTGTTTCAGACTAATTCATCACGGCCACGGCTTTGGAATCCACCACGATAGGGCAACGAGGAGAGCTCGGCAACGCAGAGTGGAAAACACTGAGAGAAGGAACCGAGGAACACTCCTTCATCAAAGACGGCGAGTATGAAGTCATTACTGAGACTCTTATATGAGAATTAATATGACCACTGGATGAAATGATGGAGGCTCCTCTCTGACCACACAGATGTCAACATGGTTTATTAATGACGCCGTCATATTTTTACTGTTCACCAAGAAACGTGATACAGGAGTCATTGATCCAGAATAAGAAACAGATTCTGTGTTCAGAAAAATGACCCAGAACATCCTGAAAGTAGAAAAAAGAGACCTGACACACAGATATCAGAGTTATAGTTTGTTTCTCCAGTCTCTGCTGTGACCTCCTCCTGGTACCAGCTGATCAGTGTTCTCCAGCAGCTTGGTTCCTCAGAACAGAACCACTTCAGTTCACTAAACATTGTCCCGGTAGTCTTCTGTCTTGTCCACATGATGTTTAGAAATGTTCTTCTTGGAGAGCAGTGTCTTTGTCCATCACACCATGGTTGTTCAGTGGATTCATCAACATTACCATCAGCCAATGAGAGAGAGGCCTTTAGCTGCTTAGAAGTTCCCCTGGGTTCCTCTGGTTCCTCTCAGACTATCATGGAGTGATCTTTGTTGGTGGACCACTCCTGTCGTCTTCAATCTGTCTGACTGTGGATTATTTGTGGCTTCCAAACTCTTTAGAGATGCTTCTGGAACCTTTTCCAGCCTGATGAGCAACAACAACTCTTTCTCTGAGCTCTGAGACAAAGCTCCTTTGTCCACAAACATCAGACTGAGACAATGAAACTAAACCAGGACCTGAACCACACCTGAGTCTCATTACACTGATGGAGACACGTATGAACACATGGACCTTTCTCACTTTAGTCTCAAATCTCTGTTTCTTGTGTTTGATGGCGTTCTCTTTGTCTACTTTCAGGACTTGTTTGTAAATCTGTTGATGTTTTGAGTCTCTTTTTAATCCCATATCACATGGATGCCAGCATCAAGAAGAACAAGACGCTGCAGTCTGACGGAAAACACTTCAAGAAACGATGCAAACACATGCACACTTTAAGAAAATTTAAAGCTGATCAGTTGCTGCCAACCAAATTAAAGGAGCTCCCTCATAGAACCCAGTCACATTGTAACCGACGGCTGAGACGATAACAGATATATCTACAGTGTCAACCTGCAACAAGGAGAACATGCTACCTTCCAGTCACAAACACACAGCCCAGCTTCTCAGCAGATAAAGAGGCAGCGGGCCAGATCACATGTGTGTGTTCGTGTAATTAACCAGGCCAGCAGACGACGCTGATGCCAGAGATGTGGGGGTGAGTTAAGGGGAGCGGAGAGGCCGCCGCGTGGTATCGAAAAACCCTTTTCACTTCTCTTGGTCTGACGCCGATCTGAGCGACTCAAATGGCCGCCGGCCGCCGGAGGAACGTGTCCCGGACCAACAAAGAGTCAACCATGAAAAAGTCCTCGGAGCAGCCGCAGGGTCTTATCAGTCAGAGCTGATGAGGATGCTGCAGACGTAAGAATGTTTAAAAAGCTGGACCGAACCACGCTACCGTCAGCTGAAGGAAGAGCTGCTGAAATATCAGGTTTATTTAGGACGCAGCACAGGTGAGAGAAACAAAAAGAAGCTTCTAGATCTCAGAGGAGGAGAGGGAGGGATGAACGAAGAGGCTTTGTTTGGTTTTCAGCTTTAAAAACTGATCCAAGATAAAAACTGATCTGTTTTCTGATGGAAGTCTGGAAGGTCTTCTTTTTATTTTGGTTTTCAAACTAAAAATCCAAATGAACCAAATGAATCCACACAGACACAAATATTATGCTGCACATTCATCGTCCTGTTCTGACAGAATAATAATAATAATCACTGCAGCAGACCTGTTGCTCCAGCCTCTGGCGATGCCTTCACTGTCTGCAGTAAAACGGAAACTCGAGGGCTGACGTTGAGTTATTTTTTTTTTGCTATTTGATGCATCGACATCAATGCACAGAACAAAATGTGTCTGGATCTAAACCGTCCGGTAACGTGAGCCGACCGTCTGTTCATCAGTCTGATTCCTAAAGTTACAGCTTCTCTACTTTTCTATATTTAACAGTGATGCACTGAGACGTTCAGCGTCACAGAAACCTGATGAGGTCGTTTTTATCGGCTCCTAAAAAGTTTCTCTCCTGAATATCATGACGTCACATGGTTCAGATCATGAATAGAGCTCATGTGTCAGAGGAGAGTCTCAGGAAAGAAGATCTGATTTTAAAGATCTGACATCGATTCCTAAATTCCTCCAAACAGCTTTTAGATGCATCTTCCGTTTCCTGCATCCTCTCAGCAGCGTTGGGATTTAAAAAGTCTGAAGAGAGAGGAGCTGGACTAAAACTAGAGGGAGACACAACGAAACCTCTGGAGAGTAAAAACTGACATATCTCTAACGAACTGAATCTGAATCTGAATCTGAAGGACTCAGTCAGCAGCGACACCCAGGATGAGTCAAAGCGTCGCCCTCATCGCCCTCAGACTCTCCATCTATCAGCGGGACGTCAGGCCTCGCCGGCAGAGCTCCATCTTGGTTGAGAGCTGGAGCCTTAAGCCCCATCAGCCGGAGGAGCGTCTTTGAGCCGCAGTCTAAGCCCCTCGCCCCGGACCCCGGTCCCCCTCATGAATATTAACCAGCCCCCAGCCCGGCTTTAATCTGCCTGATCCCCGCGCACTGCTGCCGCCGCCACGATAGCGAATCTAATTATTTGGTCTGATATTAACCCCCACCCACACTCACTCCCACCCCCCATCACCTCCACCCCCCCGTCCTCACTACAGCTTCTATTCACTCTCTGCAGACACACACCAACTCATCTCCACTTCTTCTGCTGAACTCAGTTCACATATAACATTCAGACACTCACCTCCCTCCCTCCCTCCCTCCCTCCCTCCTTCCCTCCCTCCCCCTTCCTTCCTTCCACCCCCCTCCACCTCCACCTCCAGCGGAGCCTGCGACGCCCTCTCCTTATCAGGCCAGAAAACGCCCTCCTCCTACGCTGATAAAACTTGAATGCAAATGATGCCAGGCTGATTTCATTTCTTCATTTTCTCACTATCACAACGGTTCTCCTTTCTGCTATGATGAAGATGACGATGATGAGGAAGAAGATGAGAACCTAACCCCCATCTCTTAAAGAAAGACAGAAAATAAAGGCAGGACTCATGGAGACTACCGATGAGCAGATTAAGACTTCTCTGGCCCAGCTGTCAACGGCCGCTTTAACAGCTGCCGCTGGGGAATAAATGTGTTTGGATATGCAAATGAGCACCGGTGCGTGGGCCACATCTGGGTCTCCATGGAGTAAACGGTTTCACTTACTGCTCTGAAACGTCATTAAATAGAAAAAACAAACAAGAGACCAGATCCAGGTGAGACAGGTCTGAAGGAGGAAACGTGGAATCATTCAGGGTCAAAGTGTAACGGCTTCACTTTAACAAAGACAGAACGTGATCATGATCATTTAAAGAGAGAATCAACAAGATGCTGAAACAAGGTCGACGACGTAGAACACAGGGGTCAAACATACGGCCTGCGGGCCAAAAGCGGCCCACCAGAGGGTCAAATCTGGTCCTCAGTGTGAAAATGACATAAAGCCTATTATGGTTACTAGGGCTAAATATCATTTCTCCTTGAGTTTGGTTTCTTCTAAAGACGATTTGTAAACAGCGCTCAAGCTTTATGCGCATGCTCCACCTCTTCCTCTCTGAAACAGCGCCACCTATAGGCCTGGAAGATGGAGTAGAGTTTTGTTGAGACGGATCCGTGTGGACGCAGATATTCATGAAACGATGGCAGAGAAAACGGAAGAGGAAAGATGGTTTAGGTACGTGTGGACGAGGCCTAAGAAGAGACAAAAGCAGTTAGCATTCTAACAGCTAGCATGTTAGCTGTTAGCATGTTAGCATGTTAGCATTGCTTTCTGTACATGTGTAGACCAATAAATGTAAACCAGATAGATTTACATCAATGTTCTGTTTGTGCAGGAGAACAAACGTAAGTAGCACAAACATATTCTTTAAATTCTACCATTGTGCACGTTATAAAATCCATAAAAATACTGATAATGTCGTGGACGCGTGTAAGAAACATTTATCAGATCTAAACTATGTGAAGGACAGGACGAACAAAACAACGTCACTGAATGAATCTGAACTTCATCAGGTGAAAGTTTCATCTAATGTGAAGACGGTGGAATCAAAGTTAAATGGTGACGTTGTTATTATTTAAAGGTTAGTTAACAATAAGACTAAATGTAATGTTTGATAAATGAAGACGAATAAAGAGAGAGCTGTTTGACCCACGGTTTGGATCGATGCCGTCAGTGTGTGGTCAGGTTTTAATCAGGTTATTTACCCGTTAACAGCTTCTTTCTTTCTCGTTTTGTGATGAATCAAACCAAACTCAACACCATCAGACTCGTAGAAGTTCAGAATAATCTACATTAGCAGGAATACGTGAGCAGCTAACGGCGGCTATAAAGGCTCCTCTGGTACATCAAACCATCTGGAATTTAATAAGCTGCTGTGCTCCTCTGGTGACCTCCTCCTTTTCATTCATTCACTGCTCTCACAGAATCATTCAGTCATTCAGTTCATCCTCTTCCTCCCTTCTCCTCTTTCACTGTCTCTCCTGCACCGCCTCCTTCTCTTTATGCACCTCTCTCTCTCTCTCTCTCTCTCTTTCTTTCTTTCTTAATCTCTGATTCTCTTCCTCTCCTCAACCCTCCCTCCCTCCCTCCCTCCCGTCTTTCCACCGTCCTATCTCTCCCTCCGTCTCTCCAGTTCTTTCTATCTCTCGGCTACAGGAAATGGTTTCTTTCCCGATCCAGGGGGTTGGAGGGGTGTACTCACTGTCCCAAACAAAGAGGTCACTGTGTGAATCCTCCAAAAATACAAAGAAGAAAAGGAAGGCAGATAAAAATCAGAAACCTACTCTCATCCGCCTCCAACACACACTCTCTCCTTCCCTCCGCTGCACTCACGCAGAGCTCCAGCGTTCACCACAGACTTTTTATTTCCCTCCGTATATTCTGATCACGAGGTTCAAACGCTGAGGGTACAGTATGAGGCCTGCAGGAGGAGGAGGAGGAGGAGGAGGAGGAGGAGGAGGAGGAGGAGGAGGCTTACTCCCTTGTATGGGGGTGCTCATGCACAGCCACACACCTCCGAGAAGAAGAAAAAGAAGAGGGAGCCAGGTTTGATGAGCTGCATGCAAATGACATGTAAAAATATAAAACTGCGGTGATACTTAAAACGGGGCCTGAGATAAGAGATTTGAAAATGAGGCACTCTTGGAAAGCGGGCTCCTGAACCGCCGGAGATCAGGCTCAGAGATAGAGGGATAGAGGTTTTCCCTCTTCCTCTCCTCCTCCTCCTCCTCCTCCTCCCCTGCAGAAGCCGTTGCAGATGACAGTGAGATGCAGATATCAGCCAGTAGCTGCTGCTGAGTGATGAACACCTCCTCCCCTCTTCCTCGTTGGCCTCACCTCTCTCCTGCTCCTCTCTTTTGTCCCTCTTCCTCTCTACCAGTACTTTTATCATCTCCTGCAGATTATTTTTTCCCCACTCGCTCCTCGTCCTCCCTCCCTCCTCCCTCCTCCCTCTGAGGCTCGTCTGTCAGGGTCCAGATTGACAGACTGAGCGACAGACAGCTGCTGTCACGACGTGGGCGAATCATAGGACAGGTGCAGGTGAGTGTCGTCTATGAGAAGCACGTTGATTCTATCGCTGCAGGTGGAGGAGCCAGCAGCTCTGCTTCAGGGCCCTGGTCCTCAGGGTCAACACGTCCATCAGTCACAGGCTGGAGGACGAGACGGGTCCATCAGAGGACGAGTCTGTAGCAGGAGACGTCTACACGGACTGTTTCTGAGATTCATGTAGTGAAGGTCCAGGAGTAATGAGGGGAGGGGCCTCTGTGGATCAGTTTGGGATCTAGTGAATGTGGAGGCCAGGTCAACACCTTGTGCTGTTCTTCTTCCTAAAGTGTTTTTGTGGCTGCATCCTGCTGGGGATGGCTGCTGCCATCAAGGAGTGTCATTGCTATGGGGTGGGGGTGCCTGGTCTGGTCTAGGTGGGTGCTACATGTCTAAGTAACATCCACACCAATGAATGAAGCCAGGTCCAGAAGTTTCCCAGCAGAACAATGAACTGGAGCAAGATGGTCAACGTTTTTTTTCTTCTCCTGTCGGTGGTTTTAATGACTCTAAACGGGTCTTTATATAAAGTCATGTGATACAGAAACATTAGAGATGAGTTAAATTTGATCTGGAGATTAATGTGAAGGTTTTACTAAAAAGATGGACGTCAATGAGGCCACTGATACTTTAGCTTTAATAAACTGTAGATAAATAATTAATGTTTTTATTGTTTTTGATTGTGTTACATATTCAGGAAAAACTGATTGACAGTTTAGTTAAAATATTTGGGGAAGAATTGCTCCACATTTTAAAGGCAGATATCAGATCTTTCATACTAAGATGGATTTTACTACCCAGCTCGTCTTTCCTTTGTCTGGTTCTTTAAACTTGTTCTTCACACTTTCAGCCTCCTAAAGTCTCTCTCCATGGTCTGAACCGTGTGACGTCACGCTGGCTCAGGCATTATGAGTGATGTTGAACTTTACTAGATATTTAAATGTATTTATATAGCAGCTTACATGGACCGATAGGTGAACCAAGGAGCTTTACAACAGATTAAACCACGATTTAAAACAACACAATGGAAAACAGGTACAGTAGTAAAACAAAGATAAAGAAGAAGCTAAAAACAATAAATGAGACGATAACAAGTAAAATAAAAATAGAATAAAATGCAAATAAAAACGCATCTCACTGGAGAGCTTATTCCAGAGCTTAGGTCCAGAAACTGAAAAGCCTCGATCTCCCCAGTGTTTAAGTTTTGACCTGGGCACTTCCAGCATGAGTTGACCGGACGACCTCAAAGTTTAGCATAATCGCGAATGGTCAGCATCTCAGATAAGTAAGATGGGGCGAGTTGAATGAATTCTGAAATGGAACACAATATATTTGGTTTTATCTTTATTTAACTGCAGAAATTTTTGGGTGAACCACTGCTTAAAGTCTGCAATGCAGTCAGCTAAAGAGCTTAGTGCATCACCAGGCTTCAGTGGTAGATAGATTAGCAGATCATCTGCATAACGGTGAAAAGAAGCCATCATCAGAAACACCTGCTTTCAGTTTACGTTCATTAAAACGAGCAAAGCGCTCAGTGCATCAGGAATAAATATAAAACGACTAAACCAGTCTGAACGCTTTAGAAACAAATCAGAAAACAGGCTAAATAAAAACCAGACCAACATCTCTCATTTTAAAGGATTACGACGCCGTTGAGTTGACTCAGTTTAAATTTAACAACAATGTGAAGGAGTTCTTTGTGACCAGCTCCGTCTGAGGACATGACAAATGACAAGCGTGAACTTTCAGAGATGTAAACAAGGCCTCTGCCAAATGATATTCAAACACACACCTCCTACCCAACGATAGCTCGCTACTACACGCCACCAGCCAGCGCTGCAGATAAGAGCGGCTTCATATCACATTTGACTTGTGTCGGTGCCTGAGGGTTTCAGGATGAGCCACGACGAACAGTTTCTAACGGGGACCTTAAAAAGAAATGATCTCATCCCACTCGGCTCCTTTCAGAGGACGCTCCTCGTGCTTCGCGTCGTTCTGGGGGGCATCGCAGAAGGTGTCTCAGCACTCAGCGTAATCATCGATTTGTCATCTGGTGGAGGAGCACCATTTTAATTAACATTCTAATTTGATGGGCGGAGGAGAGAGAGCAACAGAGAGGCAGAGAAACACTGTTGATGAGTCCAGATAAACTATTAAGATCAGAATCAGGGTGTAAACAAACCGACTCTGAGTCTGTGTGGAAAAAAAGAGACGAGGAGGAGGAGGAGACGGTGATCACCTTCACTCGTCCTTCCAGGGGGAGAGAGGGAAGGAGGAAGTGGAGGAGAGAGGAGAGAGGAGGAGGAGGAGGAGGTAGAGGGGAGATAGAGAGTGAGAGGAGACTACCCAAAAAGTGTTTGAAAAGCCGTGGGTGGCTCCTTATCGGCCCAGTTCTCCTGGAGAGATTATTGGGGGATTAGTGCGAACGCTTGTTTCTAAAACATGATGAAAAGACGTTCGGAGCGTGATAACGCTTTGAACTCCCCTTACTCCGCTCCTTCTAGGATCGCGCCTCCAGGCTGCCTTTCCACGAAAGACAAGGACTGGGGAGGGGGGAGGAGGCTGAACAATAGGAACCGTGTCTGAGACGTCACTCTGGACATGTGTCCTCTAGGGACGACGCAACAGATGCAACCAGCTGTGGATCTGCTCCGGCCCTGGCACCTCTGGCCCCGGCCCCGGCCCCTCTTGCCCCGGCCCCGGCCTCAGCTCCAGCCCCGGCCCCGGCTCTGGCCCCGGCTCTGGCCCCGGCTCCTCCGGCCCCGGCCCCGGCCTCAGCTCCAGCCCCGGCCCCGGCTCTGGCCCCGGCTCCTCCGGCTTTGGCCCCGGCCCCGGCTCTGGCCCTGGCTCTGGCCCCGGCTCTGGCCCCGGCTCCTCCGGCCCCGGCCCCGGCCTCAGCTCCAGCCCCGGCCCCGGCTCTGGCCCCGGCTCCTCCGGCCCCGGCCCCGGCTCCAGCTCCAACGCCTCCATCCTTCATCTCAGCTCAAAAATTCACAACAATCCCACAACTTCGGTCCAATCACATGCACTCACACTATCAGTTAATTAAAGGAGGATCCAATCGGAAGCAGAGGAGATATAATATCAGATGTGTTGTGCGTGTGCGATCCAATCAGAGCGGCGGCGGCGGCGGTGGCGTGCTCGCTCCCGGGTTGCCATGGGAGGCTCGCCGAGGAGGACCTGGTTGTTCAGTCAACCAAAAACTGAGAGGAATCAGCAGCCAGCTGATCAGCTGATCAGTAAACATTATTATACCCTGTTCTAAAGTCCAACAGCCATATCAGCCAGAATATATTTAAATAGATAAATGGTTTTACGCCTCTTTCTCAAGAGATGCAAATGGCAGGATTTCCATATGACACAGGCCAGTTAACACGCCGCTAATCTAATGAAGGAGATCTGCTGGAGGGAGGGGGGAGAGCTCTGGATCTCGCTCTCTTTCTCTCTCTATCTGCCCCACCCTGATTTCTCAGAACTGACAAACTGCCCCCCTCCCAGATAAGAACAGCTGAAGCTCCATCAAAGACACATGAGTCCAGACTGGTCCACATCAGAGCGTAATCCTCCGTGCTCTTCATGCGTCCGTTTGTGTGTCTGCGCTGCACGTCCACATAAAGCCTCCTGATAGGACGGTCTTATCAGCGCGGGTCAAACAACAAGCAAATATGTGGCCTGAGAGGCTGGGGGGGGGGGGGGCAAGGCTGCACAACGGGCCATGCCAATCTCACCCACAGAGAGGGGGAGGAGGGGAGGAGGGGGAGGAGGACAGGTGGTGTAAGTGAGACAGAAGCAGAGACACTGGTCAAATCTAAAACCTGAAGACGTGTTAATAAAACTCAGAGCGTCACGTTGGCATCGTCACAGGCCTCCAGCTCAGACTCAGCTGTAAAGAACAAACCCTCATCTCTCTGAAGCCATAAACGTGACGTGTCTGCGTTAACCTGTGTGAACGTCTAACTCATGATTCTGGTTTCGTTTCCAGAATAAAAGCGTTTTTATCTGCAGCTCCAGCCTGATAACGCTTCTCAACGCCTCCAGGAACCTTCAGCCTGTCGTCAGATGGAGGAGCCCCGGCTGGTTTCGGGTTCGCCGTCTGTTGAGCCGTTGAGGTGAGCTCTCACACGGTATCTTGGTTTAAATCAAACTGTCTGCGCCACGATGAGTTTGTAATTTCACATGCAAAACGAGCGAGGAGCGAGGAGGCCGTCCACGTCTCCAGCGCTGAGGTCTGCTCTCCCTGCTGGAACGGATCAGCCTCTGATCTGATCCAAGGATCCTCTGTCATTCTCTGACTCTAGCTTTGCAGATAAATCCTGCACGATTCACTAACAAACACAAAGTAGACGCTCTAACTCTGTTAAATATCTCCTGAAACTTATTCCCAGCGTCTAAGCTGCGTCCTCCTGGATCCTGAATGAGCAGAGACAGTTTAGGACGGTAAAGACAGAAGGACCAGGGGGGAAAGCTTTCTGAGATCTGTTCCCTCTAACCCGACATCAGACACGTTCAGCACCCGTCCTCCTGCTACCTGGGCTCTGGTGGGACTCATTTACAACTAGACACTTTAAAAGCTCCACATTATTACTGGAGACTGTCTCTGGGTTCAGAGGAAGCTCCTGTCTCCATGGTAACGGTGACCCACTCCCCCAGATCAACCGATCAAGAAGAAAGCTCCAATATCGAATCATTAAAACCCTTGGACACTTTTTCTTCCAGGTCCAGATCAGGACAGAAGCTCCAGCTCTGAGAGCGGCGTCAGGGTTTAAAAAGTCTGAGGACAAGAGGTGGACTAAAGCAGAGACACGGGACAGGAGGAGACATCACAGACGTCCTGAACCGATGAGGACGTCACCAGCGACACTCAGCTCTGACTAAAATAAAGTTTCTTTAGGTGAAAACTCTTTTAGATGAGCAGATTTCTCCTCTCCAACATCCTGAGCTGGACGGCCCTGACCTCTGCTGACCCACCGGGGAGGGGAGGAGAGGGGAGGAGAGGGGAGGGATGGATGGAGGGGGAGGATGTGGAGTGACAGGGGGAGAAACACAGGAGGAATGTGAGATTACCAGCACTATCTCCAGCTGATAGCCAAGGTCCGTCTCCTCACTGCTTCGGCCCAAAGATAGGGAGGAAGAGGAGGAAGGAGGAGAAGAAGAGGAGGATGGGACGGACAGAGGAAGGGAGGGGCAGAACAAAAGGTGACAGGGGTGAGAGAGAGAGAGAGAGGGGAGAGAGGAGAGAGTGAGGGGGGGGGGGCATCTATCTGAACGCTGATAATAAACGAAATCTTAGAAATGAGAGACTATCAGGCAGGAATCAATCACTGGGGTTTGTTGTCCAGGAGGATGGCGCCATGTGGAGATAAAAGACAGGCAGACGTCTGGGAGGGAGGGAGGGAGGGATGGATGGGGGAGGAGGAGGATGGAACAGGAGAGCAGAGTGATGGGGGAAAGGTTGGGGATGTGAGGATTTATCTGAAACCAGGAAGTAGAGAAAGTAGAAGTTTGTTGGTGGAGCCAGGAGACGAGTCCCAGCGTCAGGATCATATGATCAGATGGACGCACACATGATGCTGCAGCTCAGGAGGATGCTGAGGACGCTGTCAGGTCACACAACACACACTCACACAGAAAAACACACACACATACACACACACAAACACACACACACACACACACACACTCACACAGAAACACACACTGCAACACAAAGCTTTTGATTCATCGTCTCCAGACGCTATCTGACCTCTGACCTTTACAATCCTCTGCACTACACACTGGCCACTTCATTAGGTACACTAACTAACTGGTAATCAACTGTAGATGAAATGATCCCAACGTTAACGTCTCTCAGGTAGGGATGTGTGATATTTCCTCATTTATATCGTCAAAAACATTCTCCACGGTAAGAATATGTCATCTCGTGATAAAAACCATAAATTCCCATTGATGACGTATATATGTGAGCGACACACTCTCAGCCCAACACGTGTGGAATATTGACAAACTGACAATGGTGGAAGGTGGAGCAGATACGCCGGCAGAGAGGAGCTCGTTCCTAAACGAGGCTCCACCTCCATTATCTGGTTTGGTTTTAACCCCTTAACGCCTCAATTGATTCTTCAATTATAGAAAGAAATTAAATATTTGTATTTTTGTTACCACTCCGGCCGGTCCTACCAGAAACTAGTGCTTGCTAAAGGTTCCTAGGATTTTTTTGAATGTGCACAAACGACATTGGAGTATTACATGCGTTATTTCAGCTGCAGTCTGAACGGAAACAGTGCGTCGTGAATTAGCGACACTAGGCATGAAGGGGTTAAAAAGTCTGACGCGGAGCAGCAAATTACAACATGCAAGGTTTGCAAACAAATAGTGAATAAAAAGGACAGTAACAGCACTAATTTGTTCCACCACCTCAAACACAAGCACAAACCAGAAGATGAAGAAAGACAGAAAATGAGCAAAGATGCAGAAGCAGCGTCGACTTCATCCAAAGAGTCCGGGAACAAAACAACAACTCAGAGAAAACTTGATGCATTAGAGTCAAAAAGATTAGAATGAACTGGTGTTTATTTATTGTTACTGTGATAAATACCAGAAATTATCAGGATAAATGTTTTAGTCCATATCACCCATCACTGGCCACTTCATTAGGTACACCAGTCAATGCATTTTAATATAACAGTGGTGCCTGATAATAAAAATCTAAAGCTGAACACCAGAGACGTCATGGAGACCAGATTTAGAGCATCACTAGCGTACCTAATGAAATGGCAACTAAGCAGGTTATGATAACGTGTTTACTGTATTTTATTTTATTATTTATTGTTCTCATTTAATAACCAGACGTATTAACTGATCATGTTTCATAGATGAAGTCGTGCTGAGCTTCAGACCAACAGCTGAAGCTGATTCTAGATTAATAAATAAAACGTCTCTACGTTATTTTAGCTTAAATAATCAGATCAGATTCAGACTCTCACCTCCGCCTCCTGGTCACGTGTGCTGCCCTCTGATTGGACGATGCCGGTGTAGGGCCCCCAGGTCGTGTCTGGACGCAGGTCTGCCGCCGCCACCACGCCGTCCTCGTTTAAACGCAGGTCGTCTGGAAGAGAGGAGAGAAACAATCAGCTGATTAGATCCATGACGGGCCGGCTCTAAATAAAAACATGTGGATCTAATTTAAACGAGTCAGCATCAGCTCATAAAACCTCATCGATTCACTAAATATCTCCCTCCTCCTTCATCCTCTGGTGATAAATCTTTAGATCCAGATCAGAGTCAGGATTTAAAAAGTCTGAGGAGATGAGAAAGTAGAGGGAGAAGATGGAGGAGACACCACAAACCTGAGGAGCAGCAGATTTAGTCTGAAGGAAAATATAGTTTATAGTTTGTGTCCTGGATTAAAAGACGTGAACACGAAGAAGAAACCAATGAATCACAGAGACTCTACGTCTCTCAGTGTCCTCAAGAAGAACTAATACAAATAAAAAGATGAAACGTGAATAAATATTCTTTACTGTCGTTTGTCGTGTGACTTTATAATATCAGAAACAGAAATAAATAAATAGTCTTTTTAAATAAATGTCCCAGAAAATGTCTCAATACTGGAATAAAACGTTTAAAAATAAATCTTTGTTCAAAGATGTGAAACTAGAGGAAGACGACAGAGGAGACACCAGAAACCTCTGGAAGCAACGACAACGTCAGTCTGAAATAAAACTGATTTATGAAATATCTCTAAATGAACTGATCCAGAATCGAAGCAGGACACCAGCAGTGACGTCAGGACGGACAAGAGACAAAGACAGACCTCTGAACGGTGGACGTGCAGCTTGAACTTGACCTGAAGCCTCAGAGCTGCAGCAGACGGACCGATGGACGAAGGGACGGACGGCAGGGGGAGCGTTCAAACTGTTCCCTTCAAACTGGAGGAGGAGGAGGGGGAGGGAGGGGGGAGAACGGGGGAGGAGGGGGGAGGAGGGGAGGGAGGGGGGACTTCTTGTGTACTTCCTCAAAGTAAAGAACAGATAAGTGCAGAGGGATGGCAGTGACGGCTGCTGTGGTCTGAGCCTCCTGCTGCAGCTCAGATAGAGCAGCTCTGATCCATCTGTTCACAAACTTAAAGACGGAGTTTGGAGGATAAATGAAGGAGCAGCAGGAGCAGGAGGACTCCTTCTGGAGGAGGAGCGTCTACCTCTGATCAAAACATTACAAAATCCTCCTCCTCCTCCTCCTCCTCTGGGTTCAGGAGACAGTTTTCGGGGGGTCGGTGTAAAGTGGCGGGCCTGATAAGAGTGTTTGTCTAACACTCTCCATGTCAAAACACTCATCTATCTTCTCTGTATCTATCCCCACCAGAGAACAACGGACAGACGCTGATAAAATGGCTTTCCCACAGCCGGCTGTGGTGCTGGAGGGGGGGCGACGGAGGGGTGGGTGGGGACAGGAAGGAGCGCGGTTTTGAGGGAAGAAGGTGAAGAGGCGGCGACGTTGATGCTAATAAAACGAGATTTCTCTCTCTATGCGTCAGACGGGAGCTTTGTGGCTCAGGAAGTGGCTTCGCTTTCTCTTCAACAACACACAGGTGTCACAGACGCCAGATAGCATCGCCTTTAATCCGTCTGTCAACTCCAGCACGGCACAGACGAAACCAGACGCAGCACCAGGAACCCGGTCTGACCCGGTCTGACCCGGTCTGACCCAGTCTGAGCCAGTCTGAGCCAGTCTGAGCCAGTCTGACCCGGTCTGACCCAGTCTGAGCCCGGTCTGAGCCAGTCTGAGCCAGTCTGAGCCTGTCTGACCCGGTCTGACCCAGCCTGAGCCCAGCTACCTGGGCCAGATGCTGAATCAGGTTCTGAGAGAGTGTTCACACCTGGACCTGTTGAGCCTGGACTCTAGAGACCAGATCTGATTTATTTATGGAGGGAAGGAAGGAATAATAGAAATATGAGGGAAAGAAAGAATCAGGTCTGGGTCTCTGAGGGTCCTGCCTCCTCAGGCTGAAGTCCAGCGTTAGTCCAGCACTAGTCCGACCTCCTATCGTCAGACGGGGGCCTCAGTTTGGCCACCCTGACCCTCCTTATCTCTGCACTCCATCAATGTCCAGTCTGCCTTCGCCTCATTGGCCGATCCGGACCACGCGGGTCCCTTATCAGCCTGACCGGCTCCACTGACCCTCATTGTGAAACGGTGTGAGGCAACACAGATATTAACTTATAAACAAGGCCGACACCAGCTTTGGTCTGTCAGTATCAGGGCCCAACACAGGTCAGCCCGCCCCCCCCGACCTGTTTGCTCCAGGTCCTTTCATCTGAGCCGTGGGTCGATGTGGCCGGGTCGAGGCCCAGATAAATATCATGACGTCTTCATGATGGATGTACAGACACACTGAGGCTGATTAGAGAGAGAACCAGTCAGGATTCATTTGACTCAACTGGTTTCATTAACCCTTCAACACCTAAAAAAGACCACATGGACCAGAGACCAGATCAGTGTTCACACCTGGACCTGTTTAACCTAGAGACCAGATCAGTGTTCACACCTGGACCTGTTTAACCTGGACTCTAGAGACCAGATCAGAGTTCACACCTGGACCTGTTTAACCTGGACTCTAGAGACCAGATCAGTGTTCACACCTGGACTCTAGAGACCAGATCAGTGTTCACACCTGGACTCTAGAGACCAGATCAGTGTTCACACCTGAACTCTAGAGACCAGATAAGTGTTCACACCTGAACTTGTTTAACCTGGACTCAAGAGACCAGATCAGTGTTCACACCTGGACCTGTTTAACCTGGACTCTAGAGACCAGATCAGTGTTCACACCTGGACTCTAGAGACCAGATCAGTGTTCACACCTGGACTCTAGAGACCAGATCAGTGTTCACACCTGAACTCTAGAGACCAGATAAGTGTTCACACCTGGACCTGTTTAACCTGGACTCCAGAGACCAGATCAGTGTTCACACCTGGACCTGTTTAACCTGGACTCTAGAGACCAGATCAGGGTTTTAGACCTGGACCCGTTTAACCTAGAGACCAGATCAGTGTTCACACCTGAACTCTAGAGACCAGATCAGTGTTCACACCTGGACCTGTTTAACCTGGACTCTAGAGACCAGATCAGTGTTCACACCTGGACCTGTTTAACCTGGACT